>JAOTOL010001401.1:912500-919868 GCA_034440575.1 Imbricaverruca yamaguchii
TGTTCTGAATTTTCATCGGGCTGATTCGATGGAGTCCTCTTGTGATTGTTGGGCTCGAGTTATATTTTTGTTGTGCTCGGGTACTATTCCCCTGCGCGATAATTTTGGACCGGGTACGATTCTTCGTGCTTCCGGTTCGTTTTAGGCTCTTCGGCCTCCATGTGCGAGGGATATTTCGGGTAGGAGTTAATTTTTGGAAAGCCAACTGCGACTTGTGGGACTCCGACGCTACCTTTTTCCCAGTGAGATTTTAAAGTACAGCGGCGTGAAATTTTTCGCTCGAAGTGGGATTTCTTTTGGCCCCGTGGTCACTTCTTGTGATACTAGCGCGAGTTTTGGTGGTCACGACACGTCTTGGAACCCATCACGCTTTTAGGCTTTTGGAGTAGTTGTTGAGACCCGATAGCGAATGTCGATGTCCGAACTGGGTTTTTTTTTTCGCTGCACCGGCTTCATTTTTAAGTGGTCCCCATGGGACCTTTTGGGGCCCAGTATCACCTGTCGTGCCACTAGAGTGGTTTGCAGGGGCACTAGCGAGTCTTTTTTATGCCACCAGACAGCGTGATTTGCAATGGCCCGGCCGACCTTTTAGGCTCTCATAGTGATTTTAATGAACCTCGGCGCGACATTTGGGCCCTCAGAATGAACTTCAAGGGCCTAGATGCTAACATTTGAGGCCCCAGCGTAATTTTCAGGGGCCAGGGACCGATCAATTGGGCCCCCGCGATATTTTCAGGGGAACGATCAGTCATTTTGGGCCCCAGCGTTATTTTCAGGGGCCATGGCGAGACTTCTTGGGTGAACAGCGTGATTGCCAGCGTCCCCGGACATTTTGATGCAGCAGCGTGATTTTCTAGGGCCTCGATGCGAGTTTTTGCGGATTTTGGCGGTATTTTTAGGTTCCCCGGTCTCATGTTGTTTAGACCCAGCGTCATTTTTTGACGATTTGTGGCTTCTGCACGATTTGTGGCTTCAATGTGATTATCATGGGGCTTGGTGGGAATTTTGGGATCACCAGCTTCATTTGCAGTGCCCCTGTGCGACTTTCTAGCTTCCAGTGCGATTTGCAGGGATTCCGTGCCATTTTGGGACTCCAGTGTCGTTGTAGCGGAGCGCGTCCGCTAGCCATCTAGCGGCCGGCTGAAGACTTAGCCATTGCTGGCCGCGCGCCCGCCATCTAGCATCTCGTAACTTGTCATTCGCTCTCTTGAAGCTAGATGTCAGTGTAGTGATTTACATATCCAGGTCGTTTCATCTCGTTTCTCCGCTA
Organism: Imbricaverruca yamaguchii; assembly: GCA_034440575.1. Classification (NCBI taxonomy): domain Eukaryota; kingdom Metazoa; phylum Arthropoda; class Thecostraca; family Neoverrucidae; genus Imbricaverruca; species Imbricaverruca yamaguchii. Next base: position 913,771 of record JAOTOL010001401.1, read on the forward strand.
ATCTCCAATGCCCCTGTGTTCAGTAGCCATTTGACATAATAGCCTTCCACTTCATTGAGCCCACTTACCTGTGTGCTTAACTCGCTTGCATTTGCTTTTCCATAGCTGCGTACTTTAGTGTCTTGACTATAACATACTGTCTTCTAGTCCGCATGAATTGTCTCCATGCGATGTCAATATACATAGTTCTGGTGTCACACGCTCGCGAGTGGCTCACGGGGAAAGCCCGGGCAGCGGCGGTGACACGCGTCACCGCTGCCGCGGAATCCTACTTCTTTCTCCTCCTGTCCTAAGGGAGACGTTCGGACCGTACTGAGAGAATGGTACAGGCGAGCTGTGCACCTTCCAGGTATTATTTGGCAACGACGTCTCCCTGTGGCTTTCTCAGATCCTTTATGCCTATGCACATCCACACGCACCCCCAGGCGCTACATCGTTTCCATGGGCCCTATGCGACTTGTTTGGCTGTGTGATGTGATTGTTAGGGGTCCGTGCGATTTGTGTGCCCCTACCTCGCTTTCATGGGCTTCTGCGCGGCGTTTTATCCCCAATGTAGTTTTCTGGGACCTTCGTGTGATCTTGGAAGCACCCAGTCATTTTCAGGGGTCCCTTTTCCACTTTCTGGGCTCCCAATTTGACTATGGGCTTCAGTGCGATTTTGTGGGCCCCCAGCGTGTTTTTTTTTGGGGGGGGATACCTGGCGTAGTGTTTCCAAACGTCGGCACGACGTTTGGAGCCACACAACCTCTCAGAGGGGGAATAGCCCCCTTAGCCCCTGCTTCGGTACGCCACTGCTTCTGCATATTTCTGGAACAGTGGAATAGAGATACATGTATCACCATATTGAATCCGCAGTCTGCTTCATGTCACCTGATTGATAGGCACCATGATCATGGTACTGCTAAACTTTGACATCTTCTGTATACCCAGGGAATTCGAACCAAAAAAGAGGTTTTCCTCATCTTGAAAGTATAACACACGGATATGGACTTCTCTACCATTGGACATCAGTACATCTCGTGCCAAGCAAACGCTGCACTTCACATCAATGCAATTGTCTGGTTCTCATGTGGATGCATGCCAGTGACCATGGCACTGGTGAACTGAAGGTAGTTGTCAGATCGGTAACAGTGGGGGAAGAGTGTCATCGTGTCGGAACCTTACACGCACTTTAAGTCTCAGAGACTGGCACATGTATGTTTGTCTCGTGTATTCTTCTTGCAATCTGGAACACTGGATCTTGTGGCAGCCGACGAACCATCTTCTTCAGCTCCGGCCCAGGATCCGGGCCGTGGCAATCCTGGTGGTAGTTGCCACCGATTGAGAAGATTGTGCGGAATTAATAATGAAGATGCACCCAAGGATGTACCCAAGACATAAAGACATAAAAGATCAGTGCAACTATGAGCCACAAGGGCCATTCTTGGTTGCCCTATTTACCCTCAACCAGTTACTCACCAAATCCGTTGATCAGCCCTCCCTGTAATACTGAAAAGCAAGCCCTCTATTCTCATGATAGCCTCTTGTCTATCCTGTTTTTAAAGACGTTCAATGTGCTGCTATTTACAATGGTTTCTGGCAATTGGTTCCAGTGTTCTACTACCCTCTTGATGAAGAAAGACTGTCTTAACCTTGTTCTGCTGTGGTTAACTTTAATTTTGAATTGATGACCCCTAATTCCTCCTTTCTTTTAAATTCAAACCTTTCCCCAAAATTTCCCCCCCCCCAACAAAAAAAAAAATTAAAAACCCCAAAAAAATTTCCCCCCACCCTTTTTTATTTAAAAAAAAAATTTTTTTTTTTTTTTTTTTTTTTTTTTTGTTTTTTACCATTAACCATTTTGGTAGCCCTCTTTTGTACTCTCTCTAAAAGCCAATAATATTTTTCATAGCTATGAGACCAAGCTTGGATGCAGTATTCCAAATGTGGCCTGACATATGCAAAGTAAAGCTTCCTGATGACTTCCTCACTTCTGTATGATACATTCCTATTTATTGCCCCAAGCATTCCCAGAGCCTTCTTCCTGGCTTCCTTGGTCTGTTCTGATGCCCCCAATTTTGTGTTTAGAATAATACCTAAATCCTTCTCCTGTTGAGTCACTGATAGCACTTGGCCACCCATCAAGTATGGAGCCTTCATATGCTGCATGATTGCATGCATGATTTTGCACTTATCGAAATTATATTTCATTTGCCATTCTCCGGACCACTTCACAAGTTCGTCTACGTCTTTTTGCAGCGAGATATGCTCATGTTGACCTTTTATTGCTCTAAAGACTTTCAAATCATCCGCAAATTTCAAAACCTTACTGCTTAGGCCACTTTCAATGCTATTTACAAATATAATGAACAGTAGTGGTCCCAGTACTGACCCCTAGGGGACTTCACTAAGAACATTTTGCCACGATGACTTTGTACCATTTAGCATCACTCTTTGTTGTCTATCTGAAAGCCACAACTCTATCCATTTTAAGATGCTACCTGCGATACCATGGGCCTGAAGCTGTATCATTAACCGTTTATGGGGTACCTTGTCAAAGGCCTTACTAAAGTCAAGATATGCTACATCCACCTGATTTCCCTAATAAAAATGTACTGTGGCGAAGTTAAAAAAGTCCGAGAGATTTCTGAGGCATGATCGCCCTTTCCTAAACCCATGTTGAGTATCTTTAATCAATCTGTCTCCTTCCAGATAACTAATTATTATATTCTTGATAATTTATTCGAGTACTTTGCAGACTAGAGATGTGAACTTACTGGCCTATAGTTTTCAACTTTCCCTTTTTCCTTTCTTGAAAATAGGAACTACATTTGCCCTTTTCCAATCTTTTGGAATCTCATTTTGTGAAACAAATCTACACAATATTATACTAAGTGGAAATATCAGTTCCTTTTCAGCTTCCCGCAATTCCCTAGCATAAATTTAATCAGGTCCTGTTGCCTTGTTTGGCTTTATTTTCCTCATATGATTGAAAACAACATGACTGTCAATGACATCAACATCATTTATCCGATCACATGTCACTGAACTATGGTGTACGGTCGGCGGGTTGGTCATATCTTCCAATGTAAACACTGATTTAAACTGCTTGCTCAGCCCCTCAACCATCTCAGTATCGTCACCCAATATAGTCGGATTTACTTCCAGTGGACCAATTGTGTTAGAAACTTTACTCAGCTTGTAGGAACTAAAAAAAACCTTTTGCTGTCCCCATTACAGTTCCTAGCTAAATCCAGTTCTTTTGCTCGCTTTGCTGCTCTGGTTTTTCCCTTCACAGTGCCCCTAGCTTTTCGATACGCCTTTAGATTTACGATATTTGAAGCTTCCTTAAGCACTCTAAATGCAGCTTTCTTAGCCTTAATTGCTCTTATCAGGTCTGGTGTAAGCCATGCTGGCTTTCCTATCCTTCTATTGCGTCTTTGCTTTTGGGGGACATGCCTAATCTGAATTTCCTTCAAGTAAGATTTGAACTTTTCCCACATTTCACGGGCATTTAAATTGGAGAATTCCTCTTCCCATCAATGGCACTTAAAGCCTCTCTCATCCAGTCAAAGTCTGCTCTGTTTCAATTTGGAACCCTTACGAAATTATCCTTTATAATTTCCACTACATGTGCCTTGAATCTAATTATGCCATAGTCACTTCTTCCCAGAGTTTCTCCTACAGTCAAGTCTTGAACCAAGTCACTTAAATCCGAGGATACAAGGTCTAAGAATGTGCCATGCCTGGTAGGTTCCATTACAAACTGGTGTAAGAACAGGTCCTCTTCAAGGCATTTCCTAAACGTTTTGCATTATGGGGAGCCAACACCAACACCAACATTTTCATATCCTTTTAGATTAAAGTCACCAAGAATAAGGCACTTCCTCCGAAAGTTTCTACTGATTTCCTCACAAATCACCTTATCAAGCTCCAGTTGCTGAGAATGTGGCAGGGTTCCTGATCGGTAGAAAGCTCCTATCCTCAGTGTATTGCTGTTGCCTTTCCCACAGCGACATCAAGCCAAATGGACTCAACAAACACATTTTTATCCACACTTGCTACTTTTTGAGAACTGAATAAACTATTCGCATAGAGCATTACACCACCCCCTTTGACTGCTGGACAACTATTGCATGAAAACATTGTATCCCTGGATCTCATAGTCCTGCAAGCTATCTCCAAAACACCCCTCACTGACCCATGCCTCCGTAATGAAAACAAAATCTTGTTCCTCCTCAGCAACATAACACTTGAGCTCATCAAATTTGGATCGGATACTCTGAGCATTAAGTATCATACACTTAACATATGCTTCATAACCACCTTTGGCTTTTTCATGCTGAAGAGTTATTTTGTCACTAGATGAACTATCACCCTGTCCCCTTGAACTGCTGCTGTCCCTATTTGCTGACTTTGAGGTTCTATTGCCTTGGCTGACACTATTGGAATATCCCTGAGATGGCAATGCAATTTCATGCCTCCCCACCCCATTTCCTAGCTTCCCTGAAGGACATGCTCATACACTTTGTCTAACACATGAACCCCCTTCTCGGAGAAGTGCAGGCCATCCCTCTGACAGAGGTCCCAGGATCCATAAAACCTGCACCACTCATGAACAAATGTGAAACCTGATTCATGACAGAGCTTACCTACCCTGACATTGGCTGCCAGTGCCCTAGAGCTCCACTCAGGGGAGGCTCCAGCCCTGGCTCCAGCCCTATGGAAAATTGCAGTTACAATGACTCTCCTATTGCTATCCTTCAGGGTGGCCAGAAGGGCTCTATATTCCTGTAGCAGCTCCTCACTCCTAGCAGGACCTATGTTATTCACCCCTACCTGTGCTATAACTGTACTAAACTAGTGATCACTGGTGGCCTGTGCCACCACTGGCACCAGGTCCTGAACCTTGGCACCAGGTCTGGTGATGCACTTCCTATCCCTCCTACCTTTACAAAATGCCCGATCTAAATGTCGCACACGAGAATCACCTACGATCAGTACCGTATCCTCACTACTACTATCCTGGGCGCAAGATAGTGTCTGGAATCTATTCGATATTGCTATGCCTGCTTGTTGAGCAGTTCGACTAGGCTTCCTCTCACTTCTACCACCTGCCACCTGCCACTCACTGACCCTTTCCTTAGACTCGCGTCTCCAAATCTTCCACCCCCTGACCTCATGCCACTTCCCCTCCTGTGACCTACCAGAACTACCCCTCCTCTGTTCAATATTAGCACTCTCCTCTAGAGAAATCCCAACCACCTCCACAGTAGGGGAAGGCTCAGCTACCTGGTGGCCTGCGACCACCTGGGCATATGATGTCCCTGTTGCGGAGTGACCCTTGTTACCTTATCTTGCATACCCTGTGCAACAAGGGCAGCCTTGAGTTTGGAAAGCTTTGCCCTAAGGGCCCTAATATCTTCCTCTAGTGCCTGCATCCTGGTAGAAGCCATCCTAGATTTAGACTGAAATTAACTCGTTAAACAACCGACAAAAATTCATTTAAAAAGCCAACTATTATTTACTATAAATCGCTACCTCCTATAGTGTCAGATGATGATCTAAGTACCTCAAGAATACAAACACACTAAGTTGAAACTATTAAACAACTGTTTGTTTTTTTGTTGTTTTTTTCTTGAAATTAAATGTCTAATCTAATTGGCTTCTAGACAAGTAGACAACTATATGAATATCACTTTTGATATCTCTTATGGCTAGACAGGAAAATAAACAGTCACACAACACTTATGAATACCACCAACTTAGTATTAAACTCTATCTTAAACTTAAACACCAAAGTGACTATGCACCTCAAAACTAAAGAAAGGATGTTTGGAATGTATTAGTATTCTCTAATGTACTTATAATATCTACACACTTGTAATATCTCTAACTGAACAAAACTAAATACTAAAATACTCCAAAATCGAAGAAGGCTATATACCTCTACAATTACTCGGTATATAGAGATATACCCAGTGTAATTGAAGCTAACTATTTAAATCCTAAAATATCTCCTAAACTTTAACACCAAAAGGACCAAAACTTATTCCTCTACACTACAGAAAGCTAAGCCATGAGGGCGCGCCTAAAGACAAGATGGCGCTGGGCAACCT
>JAOTOL010001402.1:682500-712500 GCA_034440575.1 Imbricaverruca yamaguchii
TCAGCATTTATTTATCTTTATGGACGCAACAAAACGCACCAGAGGAATTATTCAACTCTCACGTTTTTCCATGACTTATTTGTTTGTCATATTTGCCCATTATGGCCAAAATAGAAAATTCTGGCTCAGGTAAGCAATTTGCATGAGGCTAAGTTTACCTGAACAATGTTTCTAGTTGTGTTCTATCAATCAGGACCAGAAAAAGTATTTAAAAATTGAACAAAAATTTAGCAACATAAAAAAGCAATTGGTATATTTGGGTGGGCCAAAATTTTGGCACAAAGTCCAATTCGTTTTATTTTCCGATTCCGATTAGGTTTTTTTCCAACAAATTTAACTCCACAGAACATAAAACATTACGTCAACCGTGACCACATAAACACCCTTAGTAACGTAACATTTTGAGTTGATAAGATGTTGGGGAGGGTTTTACCCGTACTCGAGCGCTTTCCGATGAGACCTCTTTCGTTTTCGTGCGACGCTTGGTTCGTAGATTGGAGGGAACCCCTGCTGAGACAGGATGTGAGGATCTGACCGGAGTTTTGGTTGGTACCACAACCTGTCAGTGGAGAGGCAACTTCCCCAATGCACCTCCAACCACTGGTATGTTCCATGGATAATAAATGCTAGTCCCATGGAATAGTTTCACCAGGGTCCGGCGCGATTCTTTGGAACCCACCCTTCTCAGGAGGAAGAGGGATTTCCCCTTTGGTACGCCATTGCGTCAAGCCAACTCTTTCATTCGATGACAGCCCTCAGAGTAGAAAGACCCTTATGACAATTGTCTTTTGGATCTGTTCTGAATTTTTTTTTGTGTCCATTCGATCGCGTCTCGAGGTGACATTTTTGTTGTGGGGCGAAGGTGGTGCGTTCTATTTTTAAAGATCCTTACGCAATATTTCTGGCGTTCTATTTTTAAAGATCCTAGTGCGATTCTTCGAGCTCCCGGTGCGATTTTTTATTCGGTGCGTCGACACGCAATGAGATTTTGTGGGCCGGCTGCGACTGTTGGGGCTCCGGCACATTTTGCTCCCCGGTGTCATTGTCAAGGGCTGCGATGCGATTTTGTTTGGTTCCCAGTGCAATTGAAGCAACATGATTTGTTAGCACCTAACGCGATTTTGAAGGATCCGTTTCGACTTTTTGAGCCCCAGCGTGATTTTCAGGGGCCCCGGTCCGACTTTTTTAGGGTCTCAGCGCGATTTTCAGGGACTACGTTCGGACCTTTTAGACCCCAGCGTGATTTTGGGGGCCTGAATGGCCCCTTTTTGGTAACTTAGCGTCAATTTCAGGGGCATCGTCGACACTTCTCTGGCACCATGATTTCCAGAGGAATGCGGGCGTGCTCCTTTTCAGGCCCCAGGGTTAATTTCAGGGCAAATGGCGCGCATTTCAGGGCCCGAGAGGTATTTTCAGGGACCACGTCCCCACCTGTCTGAGCCCCAGTGACATTTGTAAATACGCGGAACGATTTTTGGGACTATCAGGCCTTTTTTCCGAACCCCGGCACGATTATTGGGGGCTCCACAACCTTCCAATGGACCACAGCCCCCTTTGCTCCCCTTCGGTACGCCACTGTCCTGACAACAGTAATATACCTTATTCATTAGCTTACATTCGACATACATACATACTATGGACATGTGCAGGAAGCCATGATAAGTATAATAAATGTGTTTGAGAACATCATTGACAGGCTGATATGTGTTCTCGTCCTTTCGCCAGGCGGCGCTAGTGGACATTGGCTCGAACATACCATACTGTGGCGGCTCTCTGGTCAACGACCGATACGTCATAACGGCGGGACACTGTGTGGATGACACCGATGCAGCCATTGTGGAAGTCATCCTTGGCAAGCACGAACGGGAGCAGAACTCCGGCTACGACATGCGCATATCTGTAGCCGAGGTAGGTAAACCAGACGGCATAGGGAGCTTGTGGGGTCGCCAGCGAAGGTCGACCAGCAAACTCATGATCGCAATCAGTCAACCACGTTGAGTCGCAGTCCATGCTGACCATGTCGAGTCGCGGTCCATGCTGACCATGTCGAGTTGCGATCTATGGTAACCATGTCGAGTCGTATACCAGGCTCACCATGCCGAGTCGCGGTCCAGGTTGACCATGTCGAGTCACAGTCCAGGCTGACCACGTCGAGTCGCGGTCCAGGCTGACCATGTCGGGTCGCAGTCCAGGCTGACCATGTCGAGTCACAGTCCAGGTTGACCATGTCGAGTCACAGTCCAGGCTGACCACGTCGAGTCGCGGTCCAGGCTGACCATGTCGGGTCACAGTCCAGGCTGACCATGTCGAGTCACAGTCCAGGCTGACCATGTCGAGTCGCAGTCCATGCTGACAATGTCGAGTCAGAGTCCAGGCTGACCACGTCGAGTCGCGGTCCAGGCTGACCATGTCGAGTCGGGGTCCAGACTGACCACGTGGAGTCGGGGTCCAGGTTTACCATGTCGAGTCGCGGTCCAGGCTGACCACGTCGAGTCGCGGTCCAGGCTGACCATGTCGAGTCGCAGTTCATGCTGACCATGTCGAGTCACAGTCCAGGCGCATCATGTCTTCACCACGAGTCACAAGCACTTGAATCCCTCACGATCGGAATGTGACGGGGGGCTGCAGTCTGATTCCAAACTGTCTTTGGTTCAATTAATAACCGATATAGGCGTCTCGAAGGTATCCAAGAGGGCTGTAGAGACTAAGCGTCAGTCTCGGCATGAGTGTTTATACTTGCATCATTTGATCCAATGCAACTGTTTTTCAACAGTCCAAATGTGCAGTGTTGCGATATAGGCAATGCTCCACTGTATCGTCTTGACATTTTGCGCTGTTGAAAAATTAATCCACAATTCGGTCACATGTACGACTAGCTTCCAAACTATGTGGACCCCTCACTAACTCTAGCTCTACCTTCATTGACGGGAAGGAGAGATAGAGTGCGCTCTGCCGCTGTCAGCCATGGTATCCTGACGTGTAGATGTGACATGCACGAAACATACACGCCATATTTTATGTATACAGCTTGTGGGCTGGAGCGGTGATCTTATTCGTGCTCTCCTAGGTCTCTTCCAACACTCGTAGAGTTGGCAACTGCGAGACAGCAGCCATAAACGCACTGCATGATTGATCCTCATTCTGTTGCCTCGTCTGACCAGAACTAATGACTATTTTTTTCAAACTAATGACCATCGTTTCGTTCATTGAGGGTCTTCCACATTGTGGGTTTGGTGCCACAATCGAGATGCGTAAATTCCACACAATTCTGAGCCACTCCACAACCTGACCTCGAGACCCGGCTTGAGTGAAATCATCGGACAGATAATTCCAGGCTGGAGCATCCTCAAAGGCAAAGTATTGTTGGCTCGCTGTCTGCTAGACCCGAGGTTGGTGCAACACACCACCATTGGCCTGCGCGTCCACCTTTCGGATACCACACCACGAGTGGCAAACACGCGCCGCGCCAACTCGGGGCCACATGGGATGTGCAGGGCGCGAAACACGTTAATACGATAGAGCTATCGTCTTAATCGATGCGCAGCTCTGCACGTCGGTCTGTCTAGTATGTCCGACCAACTGAGAGCTATAAGAGTAGGATAAATGTGGTGGTCGTGGCCATGAGTGCAACCGTTTGGAGTGTGTGGGGGGCGGGGGGGGGGGGGGAGGCTGGATAGACATATCCCCCAATTTTTTTAAAGTGGCGATTTGTCCCCCTCAATTTTTTCCTTGTCCCCTCCCCCCTCCAGAAGCCCCAGGTGCCTAAGTATCATCGCCGCAAAGCTCTACTTAATCATTTATAAAGTGAAATATGTATGCAAGAGAATCACCACTAAAAGCCGATGTAGCCAATGAACGAGCTTCACAGGCTGTCTGTCCTCACAAAATCTCAGAATAGTAAATCAACAAACGTTAGAAAGTTCTCCTTCCATACCATTCTTAAATAACATGAACCTTGACCATCTTCTGTTTTCGCTTGAGTGGAAAATTGTGCTCTGCTAAGCAACAAATTCGCGTTATCGCAAGGCTTTATACGTCTTGAGTTGCGTTTTCCTGCTCATATATTGATGTATCTTGGATAAATGTGACTGGTTGTCCTTGGGTATCTTCAATACCACTGAGGGAAGTCATGGGAAGCCTTAAGCACGTACGTCATGTTAACGTCGTATTCGTATTCGTATTCAGCGAAGAGTTCGCATGAGGCGTATTTGTATTGGCATCTCTATTCAGCGACGGGTTTATGATCGTTGGAATCAATTACCACAAATGCTAGTACTGAACACGCTGGAAGCAACTACTTAGGTCTCACTTGACCACTTTAACGGTGAAGGTCCAACGCAAACCGGTTTCTTCCGTCGCCCACCATTAAAAAAATAACTGAAATTTGCTCAAACATGGTATCAAGCGATAGCCTGTGGCGAACCATCGTGTAATATTTCAAATCGGTACATGTCAAGGTTTGAAATGCTTGACATGTACCGGAAATTTTTACTTCAAGGTCAAATGAAACCTTTATTGATTAGGTATCGACATTGAAACGATATCGACCGAGCGCGAGGTTCGATAACTCTCGCTTCAATTTCCATGAAATGGGCGTCATTCGACGTGGCTTGCTATGCAGAATCAGAAAGCTAATCAATCTAATTACACTGGTCTGCGTGATTTATAACGTCAAGGGTGTCTCAGCTGTTTTTAGGTCAGTTTTTCATGCTGATTCCGAAAATGGCATCCGTTTTGCCCGATTAGCTCGATTTTTTAAATATGTTATTTCACTCATAGGAACCAAAACATTGTCCTGACTGGTTTACTAGTGAATCCGACAGAAACATAAATAAAGGTTTAAACTCCAAACAGATGGACCATAAGTGTATTCAGAGCGCATCCCAACAGTACATACTACTGCGGAATAAACGGCCTATTCAGGGACTTCCGACTGTGTTGAGCAGATGGGACATCCCTCTTCAGGCACCAACAACAGTCCACCAGAAAGTTTACATCCCACCGACCTTGGTAGCGTTCTTCCATCATCCGTATGTCTTTGTGGAGGCGTTTTCCCTGCTCTTCACTGTAATCTCCACAGTTATCTGGGAAATAATCTAGATGGGACGTAAGGAAGTGCATTTTTACCGACATTCGAGCACCAAGTTGCTGAAAACTGTCCATCAACTCATCGACGACCTTCACGCATTCCGCACTTCCCCAGGAAGTTGGTGATGACTGACTTCAAGGCCAGTCGTGCAGAGAGCTCAGACTGTTCCAGACATTCTTGTAATGTAATGACATTCTTGAATCGAGTATCCTTCATGAGCTCCCTTATCTGAGGACCATCGAATACAGCAGCCTTCAGCTTCTCTTGCTCACATGAGTAAATTTCTGTCCCAAAAATGCAAATCCTCGTCCTTCGTTATCCGGTGCTTTCATAAAATTTGTCATCAAACTGAGTTTGATATGGAGTGGTGGAAGTAGGATTTTCTGTGGTTCAGCCAGGGGGCATGACTGCACGGTGTGGGAGCCAGGTTCAAGTGCATGCCTGGATGGGCAGTCGCGTTGTACATAGTGCTATTTGTCAGCCCGACTGTCCCAGAGGCATACAAAGCATGGATATTTCGTGTAGCCGCCCTGCAGCCCAAGAACGGGACCTACTACCTTGAGGTCACCACAGATCAGCCAACCATGCTCTTTGTAGTTCAAAGCAGACAACAAAAGTTGCATGCTGTTATGCGTTTCCCTCAGTTGCATGGAGTGTCAAACAGGAATCGACGCGAACTTATTGCCGTCGTTCAGAAGAACTGCCTTCAGGCTCATACTCGAGGAGTCTATGAACAGCCTTCATTCTGCCGTGCTGTACTTTGTACCAATTTCTTCTACTAGGCCCGCGATGTTGTTGCAGTAGACTAGATATTGTTCTTCGTCGAAGGAAAGTATTTTCTGAATTCTTTTTCGCGATTCCGATACCAAAAATAATGTCGTTTCAGGCGCCAGCAAACGCTTCTCGCGGAGCCGTAAACCCAGCAGCTGAGCAGATTCCAAGTTCAAGTTCAGGTCCCTCGTTAGGTCATTGAGCTCAGCTTGGTTCAACGGTACCGGTCGATCGTTCTCGGTCGGTTCATATGCACCAGACGCGTCTGCGTCCATTTCATCCTCACTAGAGTCGGAAGATGACTCGATGTCGACATCGGGTTCAGGGATGGGGACATCTGGACCACGAGGGACTGGCTTGATGGCTTATGGCACATCCGGATATTTTACATGCTTCTGTTTCTTTCGATTTACTCCATTCAGATCCGTCATACAAAAATAGCAGTCGGTGGTATGATCCTTTACCTCCCGTCACACCATGGAAATGCCGAACGGCATAGATTTCCGGGTCTTGTTCTTCCAGGCTCGTAGGCCTTCCACACATGACTTGCAGCAGATATGAGGGGCAAACGGCTTGTCCTGATTACCAAGTTTCACTCCAAAATATGCGTGGTAACTCTTTTTTACAAAGTTGGTTATGCTTGCCTGGCGATCTGGTAGGGTAACCTTTCCACATATGTAACAGAACCTGTCTGGATGATTTTGACACTGACGACTCATGACGTCAGATTACACCTGGAAATACACAAAAACGACATTAGAGATGATGCATCCGGTAGGGGAGAGTGGTGAGAATTGGGACAAAAATCGGACCGCAACTTTGACACGCCGTTGCACCCGTGTCATTGCAGCGAGCGACATATTCTCGATTTCAAAGTAACCCCCAGCCATGTGTGCGCCGCAGACTGAAATTTGAAAATGAAAAGTAATGAATCTACTCTGTTATTCAAGAAAAAAGAAAAGTGCAATTTTTGTGAGAATTGGAACGACGAGTGAGGGAGTATTGGGACTGGTGACAGGGAGAAATGGGACTCAAAAGGAGATTTGGGACGTGAATTAAAATAGGTAGAGGTTAGTCTGTGATTATTTCGGCCGTTCACTCAAAATTGTGTCATACGAAGCACTTCTTTATTTCAAGTTGTGGTGCATAAAATCATCATGGATAAAATTTGTAGTGTTGTCCCTACTTCGTGTTATACTAGTCCATTAGTAGCTCTTCGACGGATGCTAAGCACATTTACTAAAATCAAATGCTTTATTGCGATATGACGGGTTAATTACAGGCTCAGTTGACAGTAGCTTCATTGAAGTACTTTACCAAAATTTACCTACATTTACTAAAATCAAATGTTTTTTTGCGATTTGATAGGTTACTTACAGGCTCAGTTGACAGTAGACTTTTTAATTTCATTGAGGTAGTTTACTAAATTTTACTTACATTTACTAAAATCAAATGCCTTATTGCGATATGACGGGTTAATTACATGTAAACTACATGTAACATTACAATGGAACAGGCCGGGAAAATTGGGACGCTTGTCCCAATTCTCTCACCACCACCATTTTCCATCAATCAGGTCCGAATGCCGAACACACATGAGCAAATAGCCAAAACACTTGTCAAATGTTGCAAAATTCCATGTTAGTAATATATTCGTAATTGAACAAAATATCTGATGATGCCATCCCAAGAAACGAGGTATTGACGCCCCAAAATAATAACCTTTTCCACTCACTGTTCACACAGCCACGTTGCGCGTCGAGAAGGAAGACGGCGGTGCTTGCCAACGCTGCCGCTTGTTAATAAGAAAATATTGCATAATAAAAAGCAGCGTTGGACTTGTACTTTAAAAGATAATGCTTTGTCCCTTTTCTCCCGCGTCACAATTCTCACTTCTCTCCGCTACTGATATATCACACTGCAATATGCATACTGAGACATCAGTGTGGGAGTTGTTATCTTTGACGTATTGTGAAAACTTGAGCTAATCGATAAAAAATGGATAGTATTTTCGGATTCAGCACACGAAACTTGTATTAGAACAGCTGAGAAACTTCCAACCATTTAAAAATGTTGTGAAACGCAGGCCAGTGTTATTTGTCAAGTACAAAGGCCAAGCTGATCCTTCGGTCGCCAGTTTCTTTTTCGTTTATCTCAAACCTATCCAAATTTGGTATCGAGCAATAAAAGCAATCGTCGTTATGGCTTCAATCTGCAGAAAATGTAGGTCGTTCGTGTTGTGTCATCCGTGTTGTCTTGTGCAGTATCAGAAAGTTGATATTCCAAAATGATTTCTACTGGTAAAAGTTCAAGCTGATTTCTTCGCTCGCCTTACATTTCTTTGTGGTTTTCGCCCAAGCCTACCCAGATCCACCATCAAGCGACAGCCTACCGTGAAACTTCGAGTTATATTTTTAAGGCGGGATATGTCAAGGTCGAACCTCAAGGTCAAAGGCTAGTTTGAATTTTCTAAAGTCCTCACAATTCGACGCTATGGGTTCAATTTGCACCAAGTGAGTGTCTTGTCAATTCCACCAAGTCAATTCTACGTGACTTATGCCCTTTTAAATTGCTTCCAAATAAAACTAATTTCTAAGGTCAAAGGCCAAACCGATTTCTTTGGTCGCCTCGCATTTTTTTTCTTCGCCTTAACTTACCCACATCTGGTATCCAGCAATAGTCCATGGTGCATCTGGAATAACATTTCAAACTAGGACATGCCAATGTGAAACCAGAAGACCAAAGGCTAGCTTAAATTGTTCGAAGTCCTCGCGCCTCCTCGCAATGTCTTCAATTTTCATCAAGTGGAGTCATTCGACGTGACGCATGGTACTCTAGCATACTTCAGAAATCACATTGATTTTCAAAGTCAAAGGTCGAACTCATTTCTTCGGTCGCCATGTGTTTCTTCGTTTTCTCCCAAAGCTACCCATGCCAGTGAGCAACCATCGAGTAGCATTTCAACCCGGGACATGTCAGATCAAGCCTCAATGTCAAAGGTTTGTTTAATTTTTAGAGTCTTCGCGTTTCGTGGTCACGGCTATAATTTGCATCAAGTGGGTGTGCCTCGACGTGGCTCGCCGTACGGTTTCGGAATGTTGAGATATCGAAATATTTTCAAAGGTTTCGAAGGTCCGGTGTGTGTTCAATGATTGAGTGTACTAGGAATAAGAGAGTCAAATGTATTTTTGTTTGCAGCCATTGTGATAGCAAGCACTAGTATATGACTAGGGGCTCACCAAGGAAATCCATCTTAACCTGATCATAGTTGGTTTTGAATTTACACTGCCACATTGTGATTCCAGACATATAAAATATAAAACTTGTTCAAATTGTCTGCTTTCCTTTTATTGGTTCAACGGAAGTTGCTAAACTTGCAAAAGAAGCCACACGTGATTGCGCACAATTTTATAACTGGCCGGAGTTCATAACCGCGAGAGAGCAATGCTTTAATTAGAGGTAGATCCAGGAATTGTCATGGGGGCACTTGTCTGGAGGGCGGCATTTGCTTGGAGCAGCGCCACTGCGAAAGCACCTGGTGGGGCGCCTCTAGCTGCAAAACTCGAGGGGCGGGTTGTACTTGGACCTTCCTGAAAAGCTCGGCCTTTCTTTCCAAGAGGGTGCCTTTTTATTTCATAGGGGTGCTTCCGACTGAACAATTCAAGCGGGGACACGAACCTTTTCAGAGGGACGCCTTTTCCTGGCATGAGGAATGCAACCTTCCACGTGGGGGTACATTCCCTCAGTATCACACCCCTTATCCGCACTGGTTGGCATTGCATCGAAATGTGTGCCCGTAAAAGAGGAAAGCACGGTAAAGGTAATTGTATGTCTGTATTTGCCACTATAAAACCATCGTCCAATAATTTATGTCCTTCCTAGTGCAAGAGAGCAAAGTTTAGCATGCAGCATTGCTCTATGGTGATCGTAAAATCGGGTGAGGCACATACGACATAAAGCTAGATGTTCATAGGCGGTGATAAGTAGTGAAACTTGCTAATTTTGGCGGAACTTTTAGTCCCCAAAATATTACTCTTAACGATGGAAAATCTGAAAAAAATTGAAATACATTGAACGTTGAATTGGAGCGGCTGAAAATGGCATTGAAAACTTTGGCTGAAATCTAAGGTTTTTGTTTGGGGGGAGGAGGGAGCAGGCGTTTCTTCCCAGTTCCAACTTACCGCGTCCCTAGTTTGTCCCCCCCCATTTCGAATCCGTGGTTACACCCATGGTCGTGACGACGCATAGCGATCACCAGTCCTGCAGCGATATTGATGGTGTGCTGCACATGGATAATATCGCAGTCTATCCAATGCGGATAAGCAGTAGTGGATGAGAAAAACGTGCAATTGGACGACAATTTTCAGCATTTCAGGTATGAGGTGTGATCGGATTTTGAATATACATATGATGATGCGGTTATAGCTTCGGACGATGGAGGATATGTGTTATTGCAAGGCAAGGCAATACTCCCCGGACAAGCAGATGACGAGAAAGACATGTGTCTGGACGATGGGTCGGCTATTGGAGCTTAGAGGCGCATGGACTGCATCGGTCATGCAGCGCCCATAGCATCGTCAGTGAAACAGTGAAATGAAAGAAACATCACCAGCTAAACAGCGAAATGCAAGCAACATCATCAAACAGTGGAAGCAAGCGAAAAGGAGTCAGAATGACACGTCATAGCAACATCAGTGAAACAGTGCAATGAAAGAAACACCACCAGCCAAAGAGTGAAATGTAAGCAACATCGAACAGCGGGAGCAAACGAAAAGCAGTCAGAATGACATGTCACAGAAATATCAGTCAAGTAGTGAAATGAAACCAACAGCATCAAACAGTGAAATGGAAGTAGCATCATCCGTCAAGCAGTGAAAGCAAGCGAAATAATTCAGAATGGCATGCCACATGGGCAAATACAACTGTGATATGCAGTGCCACGATCCACATTTTTTTCGATATAAAAGCGGGTTAATAAGGAGCATAAATAATAGAAAACCTGATAGCCGATAGGAAGCGGAAGAGCCGCCCGATTGAACAATCGATGACTCGTCACCTAATGCTTCCGTAAGGGAGAGAGAGGTGCGTTCGAAATGACGACTTCGCTCGTCGGCAAGTCGGTTGCAGGCAACCAGCACGTGCCGCACTGACAGTGCAGCATGGCACCTTGAGCACAGCGGACTGTCACCGCCAGCCAGAAGGTAGCGGTGAGACTCGTATGTGTGGCCAATTCGCAGGCGACATAGTGCCACCTCGTGCCGTCTGACTTCATGTGATGATGATAACCATTCACCGATACAGGGTTTAATAGTTCTCAGCTTGTTGCCCGTGGTGTCGTCCCAACTGGCCTGCCATCTAGTGGAGAGGTGGGTTTTTATTTCTGGGCAAAAGTCAGTGGCAGAGAGCGGAGACGT
The DNA here is from genome assembly GCA_034440575.1 of Imbricaverruca yamaguchii. NCBI lineage: Eukaryota > Metazoa > Arthropoda > Thecostraca > Neoverrucidae > Imbricaverruca > Imbricaverruca yamaguchii. The sequence goes on from JAOTOL010001402.1 coordinate 693,775, forward strand.
CACGCTTAAGGAGCCCGAGCAGCACGCTTCGCTGCAGCATCAGCGGCCTCATTGCCATAGATGCCCACGCGGCTCGGAATCCAGCAGAATATGACTGTGTGTCTGGACGAAGGTTTTCAGAATTTCACGTATGAGGTGTGATGGGATCCTGAATAGACATATTATGATGTTGTGGTATCGAACGATGGAGGATGTGTGCTTGTCGCAAGTAAGGCATCATCAAAAACATCCAGAGTTGCGATGTAATTTTCCGACAGAATTTCGGCTCCTCTGACTTCAATATTAAATTCGGTGGTATTACTGAGTGAATGACGTGTTCCAAGATGCATAAGCACGTCTTTTCTGCCCTCGTGTTTTGGAAGATGGACTGGAGCCATGATTGTAAAGTCTGGGCGACCTCTTCTAGATGAATGGGTCCATTGGAATTGGGAGAAGTACACTCTAGGATTTGCGTAGCATCTGCATGTTAGGGGGCACGGCCGTGGTGAAGGAAGCAAGATAGATCATTGATGAAAACCAGGCTGAGTTCAGACCACGTAAGGTGAGCTGGAAACGTGACACCTGCTTCCATCTACACAGATTATAGTTCATCCGAGGTACAGCACACTAGCGGTGACGAACGACTACGCGATCGTCAAGCTGTCGTCTGTGCTGACGTTGCCGGTGGGAAACAACAAGATCGCACCCATCTGCCTGCCCTACAACATTCTCTACCTGCCCGGACAGAGGGTCGAAGCGGCTGGCTGGGGCCTCAATCAGGTAACTGGTGAATCAATTCAGGAGCCATTTCCCCAGAAGATGTTCCTCGATACACCATTCACAAAATCTATCGGACAATATTCCCATGTTTGATGGGGGTGAAGCGGGTAATTCACATCGACCGAATCTGGTAAGAGAGATTAAAAAATCATCGCCAGCGATAAAATGTCGCGCTCTGGGTGTTCTCCGGACGTTTTCTTTCACAATCAGCGTAGTCAATGGTGTTGTTTTAAACATTTCGGGTGGGAAGTGTGCCCTCAATGTTGGCCCTCAATGTTTCGATTTTTCAGTTCTATTTCTCATTTCTATTTCTCTTTTCTATTTCTTATTTGTATTTATTATTATATTAATTTCTCTTTCTTCCTTCTCTTTTATTTCTTACCTATGCACTGACTATGTATGAACTGTGCACATGAGCATCCCTGAATGTATCGGTCATGACCAAATGAGCTTAGTACTTATGACATAGATGTAGGAGTTTAGAAATACCACAATGATCCAATCAGTGACGACAGGTAGCTTGTCAATGTATTTGTCATCAAGCAAGGAAGAGAGTAGTTAATGAAATAGGTAAAATGCAAATTAAGAATCTAGTTTTCAGCAGCAGATTGTAGGTCGTCTTTAAGACTGACAACTTGGGGCCAAATAGATATTTAATTCGAAGTGCAATATGTGATAACATTTGCATCATGAGAAATCGTGTTCTAAATATCCATATAATTTCACTCCAGATCAATTCAGCTCGGCTGCTGAGAATACTTTAGCCAAGCCCGTCATTACTGGCCTTGCAACTATATTCAGGATCTCTTTCGTTGCAAATGATGTTTTTCAAAGCCAAATAAGACAAAAACCTTGAAAATTCTGATTGTCACCTCCTTCAGGTCTGAATTTACCTGCACTATTTCTGCATAGTTAACAAATTCATTTACAGAGTATGAAAGCGAAGTGAAGTGAATACGATAACTTTTTTTAGTGGGAGAGTGGAGATAGGGATGACCGAACGGCCTTGAACAGTGACAATGGATTTTAGACAAAATTCCAGCCCAGGCGAAAGTGCATGCGATTCAGCAATACGTGCAACTTGGCCCAGCAATTCTGCATACCACCAACAAAAATTAATATGCGTAACAAATAGTCGACAGAGGAACATGCTTATGTGCAATGATGACACCAAAATTGGCAGCAACACATTCAAAACGAAGCAAATCATCTCAAATCGCAGAATCAATCTCCGAAAGTTGATTTGTCGCCGTCATTCCAATTCATAAACAGCCAATACCATAAATACTGTTATTGCACTTCTGATCAGAAGCATGCTGGACCGACTACCATTGATGCATCTCGAGGCGGAATTTCCTGATGACTACAGTCTTCTAGGAATGTGGGTTGTTGGTAGTTTCGAAATATAGATGAGTTAGCTGTTGATTGTGCTTAATGTTTGATGAACTAGTCATCACAAAATGCAGCAATTGGAGCTAAGTCGTACATTAATAACCCAAACTCAAAAATTGTTTTCAATTGGACGGTAGTGCTCAATTGATCAGACTATCACTTGTTAGTGCACGTGTACCTTCACTGGCGTAGTGCTTTGACTTGGAAACGATTCCCAACGTGCTAATGAAGCGAAACATGTTTGAACATGCTACGTGTGATGAACTTCTCAATTCATTCCAAACATGTGTAATTTGCATCAATGCTTGACCACAAAGATCTGGTCAGCTGGCCACTCCCCCAAAATAAATTCCGTATGTAACCTGGACGAACATCAGGAACGATACACGTACACGCAGACGCTTTACTAAAGGACTTCTCAGCGGCCTCATAAAAATGGTCACTGAATTATAATTCAGGGCACAACATATATGAAGGCACTAAAACAGAAAACAATAGAAGGAGTAATCAGAGGAAGAGATAGTCAAATAACTCGTAATACCATAGAGTTCAATGACCTGTGTTTCAGTTAGTCCAAGTGTCAAATGCCTTGAAATACCTATATTGCACGGCACCTCTCGGCTCAATATTCCATGATATCCGCGACGTTCGCTAAGTTTAAGTGATCAAATAATCAGAGATGCTGCCCATGTTAACGTCATAGTTCCGAAACCTTGACATATTTTTGCTACGAAACGATTGCACCTCATCGACGGTTTATCGTCCGAGCACAATCTGTTGAACGGTTGTCACGACGTGATCGGAAAATTCATTGGGGCAATATCAGTCCTTTACTCTTAGCTGGTGAGGATGTCAAGGGTGCCGATTACCACGGTGTTGCGACTTGTTCCTCGCCATCCACGTTGTGTCTGCTCCCGGAGGAAGAGCACTTCCGTACATAGTGCATCATGTGATCGTGTGGTGACAGCTTTATACTGTCATTGGCCTGTCCTCAGAACAAGACAAACCCATCAAAGCTTCACAGCGTCACGTTAAAGATCGAATCAAGCCTGGTGTGTGTCGGTTTGATGGGACTGCAAACGTTCGACAAGACCATGATTTGCGCCACCGGCAACCTGATCCTGGGCGGCTGGGATACCTGTTTTGTGAGTACAAAATAAAGTCGGGAAGGTCAAAGGGCTGTGTGTTTGTGTGTTTGTGTGTGTGTGTGTGCGTGTGTGCGTGTGTGCGTGTGTGTGTGTGTGTGTGTGTGTGTGTGTGTGTGTGTGTGTGTGTGTGTGTGTGTGTGTGTGTGTGTGTGTGTGTGTGTGTGTGTGTGTGTGTGTGTGTGTGTGTGTGTGTGTGTGTGTGTGTGTGTGTGTGTGTGTGTGTGTGTGTGTGTGTGTGTGTGTGTGTGTGTGTGTGTGTGTGTGTGTGTGTGTGTGTGTGTGTGTTTGAGTGTGCAAGTGTGTGAGTGGGTGGGTAGGTGAATCTTGCCAGCCTGCCATCGTGCTGATGATGTTGGCCGTTAGTCTGCAGTGTGACTAGCGGTGTTGTGTGAAGGGTGGCTGGCGGTGATGACATGTGAAGGGTAACTGGCGATGCTGTGTGAAGGGTAACTGGCGGTGTTGTGTGCTGGGTGACTAGCGGTGTTGTGTGAAGGGTGGCTGGCGGTGCCATGTGAAGGGTAACTGGCGATGCTGTGTGAATGGTAACTGGCGGTGCTGTGTGTTGGGTGACTAGCGGTGCTGTGTGAATGGCGACTGGCACCGTATTTCGGGTGGTTAACTCCGTCCCGTCCCTCCAGGGCGACTCAGGCGGACCTCTCATGGTGAAGGCACCGCTGAGAAGACGTCGCCGGATGCTGCTTGGGCTTACCAGTTGGGGGAATGGTTGCGCCCAGCCATTCTCGTCCGGAGTGTACGCAAAGGTTCCGGTGGTGCTCGACTGGCTGCTGACCAACATGCCGGACGCCCAATACTGCTAGCTGTACCAACTGTAGCAGCTGCCAATGATGTGGCGTGTGACGTGAGACGTGACGCATGATAATCGTGCTACCTTATATAGGGGTGAGCCCGTCACAGCTACGTTTGCTTCTCCAAGGCATTGAAAAGAAGAGGCGTTCTTGAATGTCAGTACTGGCAAACGAAAAGCATGCAGAGGTGAGTGGCTTCTTGCTCTGCCAAGCTGACGACGTATCTCCTCTTGGCTAAGCAGAGGTACATGGATCAACAGCTGTGGCACCGAAAGCCTAACATGTCATTTGATTGGGAGGATATGTCCAATCTTTTGTGCAGCGATGTCGCTGAGCAGTGAGCAGCCGTTTCGTTCTGGGGTAGGCGTCAGTTTTCACCATGGGCTTAGGACATCTGCTATTAAAACAAACCGTGGGCGCTGCACCGGAGTCTGCTACAAGGAGTACGATAGCATCAGGGAAAGGCGTTAAGGTTGGCCGTTATGCCTGCGCGAACGATACTAAGAAAAGATATCAGTTGAGTAATTTAATTGACAATATTTAATGTTGCATCGTGTTTCACATCGACGTATTCCAAACATGCATCAGACACTCCATCAGACACTCCTTCATACACTACACCAGACACTCCATCATACACTACACTAGACACTACATCAGACACTCCATCATACACTCCACCAGACACTCCATCAGACACTCCATCAGACACTCCATCATATACTACACCAGACACTCCATCAGGCACTACACTAGACACCCCATCATACACTACACTAGACACTACATCAGACACTCCATCATACACTCCACCAGACACTCCATCAGACACTCCATCATACACTCCATCAGGCACTACATCAGGCACTCCATCATACACTCCACCAGACATTCCACAAGATACTACACCAGACACTCCATCATACACTCCATCAGGCACCACACCAGACACCACACCCGACACCACACCAGACACCACACCAGACACCACACCAGACACCACACAAGACATCACACCAGACACTACACCAGACACCACACCAGACACCACACCAGACACCACACCAGACACCACACCCGACACCACACCAGACACCACACCAGACACCACACCAGACACCACACCAGACACCACACCAGACACCACACCAGACACCACACCAGACACCACACCAGACACCACACCAGACACCACACCAGACACCACACCAGACACCACACCAGACACCACACCAGACACCACACCAGACACCACACCAGACACCACACCAGACACCACACCAGACACCACACCAGACACCACACCAGACACCACACAAGACATCACACCAGACACTACACCAGACACCACACCAGACACCACACCAGACACCACACCAGACACCACACCAGACACCACACCAGACATTCCACCAGACACCACACCAGACACCACACAAGACATCACACCAGACATTCCACCAGACACCACACCAGACACCACACCAGACACCACACCAGACACCACACCAGACACCACACCAGACACCACACCAGACACCACACCAGACACCACACCAGACACTCCACCAGATACTCAATCAGACATCGGTTGAATGGACAACGGGTGCTGATGCGACAATATCCGTACAATTGCTTTGTTCGTAAAGATTTACATGGAATTGTTTGTGTGCAAATATTCGCACGTAGATGTTCCAAGCGAAATGCTTATGCACAAATACATGCATATAGAAGCTAACGTGTATACGCGTGTGTGCCTTTGTTTCGTACCTGTTGACGTTGTTAATGTCCATCTATGTATGGACTCAGGCACGAGTTATCATGCTGACTGGGAAAGATTGCTCGTTTAAGCCGCTTTTCTAAGTAAAAGTGTTGGTTACTTAGTTATAAGCTCAATGGGAAAACGAGCCCACCATCAGTAGTGGCTGCGGTTTCAGTGCATCGTTGAAATATACGCAAACGCAAAGTTCAGATCGAGAACGTTCATAACGAATCACGGAAACGTCAGTGAAAGTTATTTGCGGAGATATCCTCATGTGCAGACTATAGTTTACTACCATGTTCGATTTGTGCCTCTTTGGGTCCAGCAGAAACGCACGTTGTTTGTATTTGAACTGCTAACATTTGATATAGAAATAGGCATGTCATGTCATGCAGATATTGGGCATACCCTAAGGCAACACTAGTTATTCGATGTGTCTTCTATGTACGTCACAGTAAAACACCTTCAAATATAATTATATGCCGAAATATATTTGAGCTATCACATACTTCATCGCTGCATCATCCATGTGACGTAGTGACTAGGGTGTCCACACATACATGCTACCACCTAGAGTCTGCACCCTTGAATATGTTTGTGCAGTGCGACCCTTAACCCGCGCACGTCTGGGGGGGGGGCAGATATCTGCCCCCAACTTATTTTTCCTCATTTGCCTGCAAACTAATAGGGTTAGCAGGGCCAAACCTCTCATAGTTGTTCATTGGTCTTTTCTGCACATTCTCATACATTTCTAATCCTGGGTCATCTCAGGTCAGGTCACCAGGTCAGGCGAAGTGACCCAACTACACTCGGGGTTCTATGTGGCCTAACTTCTACAATAATTGGGCGATTGATTTCAAACTTGTAGCATGTCATGATCTCATCAGGAACCATAATATGTATATCGTTTTTTTCGTAGCATTGGCCTTAGGTCAGGTCGCTGCCATGGCTACCCCATTATAGGGCTATGGTAAAATATACAAATGTTTCCTAGTTACATATTTGCGCTCGGGATGATCTCACAACGGTTGTGGCATGTAGATGGAAGCTATGCTCAATGTTACCGATGACATCTTTGCTCAGTGACCTCACCAAGGTCTCTGAGGTCACCTGAGATCACTACACACTTATGCGCATTGCATCGCACTGCATTGAGCTAGAAGGATGAAATTGCCGTCATTGTGCTTGTATCGTCAAGCCGTGTCGTTTGATACTTTACATGTCCTCCATAGGCCTTGACCTGAGGTCATGACTTCATGACCTTGACCTGAGTTTCGGTTGACCTGACCTTAAATTACACCGCTTATCGTCGGTAGCGCATTTAAAGGACTGTCGAATAGCGTTCGCCATTTGTTTCTATCTGTTATAGGTCCTGAGATATGTGTCAATATCTGAGTCCCACCTGATCTGGTCGAATTTGACATATGATGGCCCAGTGACCTGAATGCTGACCTGAAATAAAAAAAATTACCGAAATACTTTCGATAGAGACCGTCACTAAGTATCCAACGCCGTTTTCCGTTTGTCGCTAGCTAGCATAGTTCCAGAGATCTTAGGGGGGCAGACATCTGCCCCCCCCGGGCATGCGAAGTTTGCGCGGACCGCCGGACGTGCGAGTGTTAAAGTAATTAATCCGAAGCAGCTTGTCCCAATTTCAAGAAGGCTTGTTCCAAAAGCCATCTGCTTGGCATTCGTTATATGAAATTGATTTGTTTGGAAAAATGTTCACTTCCAGCTTGCTTGCTCATGCATGAGCTCTGTTGATGCGCCCATAACTGTGCACCAGCAGCGCACTGCTTTGGTACCACAGGAGATATATGGTACTACACCAGGGAAGGTCGTTAGGAGTCTCGTGGACTACTGATCACTACAGATTGTCTTTGATGCCTCATGCGGTCCTCTCGGGTTAACATATAGCTCTTCGGCATGGATGTTCTGGTGGAGTAAGCTGAGTTTTTGTGAAGCTAAATAAGAACGATTCCTCGAAAAAAAATTATTTGGTACATACCAGACAAAGCGAGAACTTGTTGAAACGGCCAGCAAACAAAACAAAATCATCCAAAGCGTCACCCACAGCAGTTGCATTGAGCCAGAAATGGCGAGCTGCAGTTTGATTTGTTTTTCCCTCATAAACGGAGAGTAGGGGCCAGTCAAAACCGACGCACCTGTCATTGTGGATGTCTTCCTGTGCTTCCAAACTGGACGCGCCGCCCTTAGGAGTCAAGTTGTGGTGCGCATATTAACCCGCGCCGTCTCGGTTGGGGGTCTTCAACCGTCCCACTCAGGTGTTTCGCGGATAGTGGAAGAACGGCGCGCGGTAGCGCGCCGAAATTTGCCATACAAATTTGGCATAAATTTGGCATACATCCCACATCAACTTGGCATATGGTATCAAACTTTTGAAGTCAGGACATCTAGGGTCAACGAGTTAGTCGAGGTCAAGTGAGGTCATCTCCAAAAATGTTCAAACAGTCGCCACGCTTTAAGAGATACAGATATTTCAATGAACTTCCAGCGTTTGCTTATCTTTAGGATGCCACAAAACTTTCCAAAGGAATTTTCCTTTTTTTCCTTTTTGATTACTTATTAGTTTGGCATATTTGCCTATTAGAGTTCAAATCGAAGATTCTGGTTAAAGTAAGCATTTGTATAAGAGCAAATTGATTTCAAACAACGTTTTTCTATCCGCTCTACCCATTATAGAAAGAAAATTAAATCAAACTTGAAAACTCAAAATTATGAAATGTCAAAAAATACACTTCATTTTTGGGTTGGCAAAAATGCATAGCCCCGGACGATTTCGCTGTCCTTTTCTGATTCCAATTTTTTATCTTCAAATGTCCACAAAATGAATTCCCTAGTGGCAAAAGCATGATGTAAGTCATGAAAAGCTAGGCCCCCTAGTGACGTCACTTTTGGGTGGGAGTGGGGAGTGTCGGACCCTACTCGTCGAGCGCTTTCCGATGACACCTGTTTCGATTTCGTGCGACGTTTAGTTTGTATATTAGAGGGGATTCCTATCAACCCCCCCCCCCGAGATGGGGTGTGAAGATCTGACCGGAGATACCGAGTTAAGAAATGCGAGGAAACATCTTACCCATCACCATCACTTTGGGAAATACTCCAACTCCTACTTTTTGTAATCTGGAATTAGTATGAACACATCGGGAAATTAAGGGACCTCTATTGCGATACCACGTAGTTACAGAATGTGCATGCAGAGGAGAGAAATCCGACGAGCGTCGATAGCTCTGATCTCCGAAGAACTGGGACCAATCGGATGTTCTGTGGCACTACAGGGAGCAGGAAATGACCACACTGGGAACCATTCTGGGTAGCAGCGGCGAGGTTAACACTGGGCACATCTTGATATTGCAACGTTCCAAGGAATTGATGCAATACGGAATTGCACTAAGTAATTGTCCTCGCTGAAGCCGACACTGATGAAGACCCTCGCCATACGAAAGGTGCGCAGTGGAGTGGAGTGTTACCTCTCAAGTGGTTTGGCATAAGAACCGGAAAACGGCGGGCAACGATTGGCACAGCTAATGATAAATTACATGCTGATTGGTTGCCATCTTCTTAAAATGGTCGCGTCCTGTCAGGTCACCGACTTATCCTTCTTCTTGGCGCAATATTGATGCATTTTGCAGTGGTGATATTTGTCCTTCATAACACAGTTAATGTGTCGGGATAATTGCACTTCATGCTGTTATATTTTCTGATACCACACCGTCACAGTATCGCCCTCCTCGAGGCCAAGTGAACTGGAAATGAACGCATATCATCTTTTTCAACACAAAAGACATATTATGGTGCATTACGGCCCGAATATATATTCTATAGCCATCTCAGTCCTTTGGAACTTCAGATAACCGTTTGCAGGCTTTTATTCGCCAACTTGTCCTGCCATCCTAAGTCGGACCAGTCAGATGCCTCGTGAGATAAATGATGAGACGGGCATAGCACGCTTCATCGCATCAGATCTGGGAAGTTTGCCTCCTGTGCATTCAGCGATCCCTGCGACATTCTCCTCCCAGTGTAATAGCTGTGACAATTGCAGCACTAAAGTAATGCGACCCGTGACCTGCGACAATTACAGCATTCAAGTAATGCGACCTGTACAGTGACACTGTGTCTGGTTTGAACGCTATCAATTACATACTCCATATTATCCCGTCGTATCGCGCAACAGATAAATTAACGGCAAGTCACCAAAAGCTGGGGTTTATTTCTGCAGCTACATTGCTGATAAAAATCTTCGATACATGAAAAAAAATCGATAAAAATGTCATAACCAGGAACACATCTCGAATGTTTGTGTGAGGAAAATATAAGCGGACTAGCACCCCGTAAATTGCTAGATATAACTCATGAAAATGAGGTCACACTATTTTGTGATGCTACGGTATGTCTTAACAACTTGGCATGCATCAAAAGTAGGACTCGGATTGGTCTGGCCGGCGGAATCAGTTAACTTTATTTGTTGGCAAGTTTTTGGAAGACAGCCTATGTCCCGCCCATTTATATAGTCCCGCGCAATATATCGCTTGGTGCGAAACTTGCAGTTTCGCACCAAGCGATAAGTTTCGCAAGTTGAAAGTTTTGCAAATTCTGCAAGTTTCGCACCTCACACAACCCATTAGCTATGCACGCTACAATATTAAATGTGATGCCGAAAGATTCCTGCGAACCTAAGCTACACTATCGTGCTTAGTTGACGGCTATCAGTTCTCAGTTAGATTCAGTGCTTAGCCCAGCTGAGGTAAAGGAAATCAAACTACTCGACAAGTTTGCCCTTGACGGTCCTTGGAGGGCTATTGGTTGACCAAACCCTCAAAATATTATACGAACGAGTTCGTGTAGTGGCATACAACTCACTTTTTCAGCGACCATTTCAATTAGGTATGTGCGGACGCGCTGGTGCCTTCGGGAGTTCTGGACCCCACTGAAAGCAGTTTAACAATAGACTTATGACCTACACTAGATATTCCAAGAGACAAGTACATCGTGAATCGGCGAAGTCCAAGGAGGGGTCTCCATCACTGCAATTGGGATGCCAATGGAGGGTGGCAGCCCGGTTGCATAGCAAGGCTGGATAAATGTGCTTGGTGCTCTGGATGGTTAATACATGCTCGAGCTCGAAGAGCACCACAAACTTAACAGACACTTCACGGTACAAACTATGTACGAAGGCTGAAGAAACACAATTATTTATCTGTAAAAACCCGGCGATGCCGATTCTGCAAAGCAAAAAGCCAGAATGCTTCAACTGGACTTCGGACAAAAAGCTGTCTCGGCATACACGATCAATGTCCTGCCTCAGAGAAAGGTCCTTACAGATGCACCCGAAGCCACTATGAATTAACCACCGGGTATCGAACATTGACCCCGCTGTAACTTCCCAGGCTGCTTTTTACAGCATGTACATGCTATGGACAAGATAAGAGCATGGAGGAAAGAACTATTGTGATTGACGTGATAACTGTGCGGTTGGCGACAGAGGCTGGGTGGGGTGTGAGGCGCTGCTGTCTGTGTCGCCTGAGGAACGCAGTAGTGACCGGCCGCACCACATTCTGCTGCGACGCGCAACACCAACATGGCCCGGCGACTGGTGGTGGTGGTGGTGGCAGTGATATGGACGCTGGGTCTGACCATCGCTGGTCACTTGAGACAAGTCGCTGGTCAACTACCGGGCAACTTCACGGTAAGAGCTATGTGACCAGGTGTCATTGGTTAGTTCCCGAACAGCTACAAGGTGAGAACTTGGTGGCCAGTTGTCACTGGGCAGTTCCCATCCAGCTACAAGGTGAGAACTGGATGACCGGTTTACACTGGGTAGTTCCCATCCAGCTACGAGGCAAGGACTGGGTGGCCAGTTGGCACAAGTGGCTGGCCGGTTCCCCACCAGCTGCAGGATAAGAACAACGTAGCCAGTTGTCACCGTCTAGTTCAAGGCCAGCTACATGGTAATAACTATGTCGCCAGTTAACACAAGTCACTGGTTAGTTCTCGACCAGTTACACGATGCGACCGGTTGTCAAAAGCTGCACTGGCCATATCCGGTAGGTTCCATGATCCATACTTCCCGAAGAACACGAAGCTAACCGCATTGTTCCATGACGCATTTACTGACCATAGAGCATAGGGGCACACCCTCATGCCGAATAGTTGCGAGAAATCCGAAATTAGACGCAGCCATCAAGATTTAAACTTTGCGTATGACGGTGACGAATCAAGCTCGATATCCACGCTATCGCTAACTGTTCGTTCTGTGAAGCCGGTCCAATTGCCACACATGCATTAAATGCTCCATTAAATGCTCCACTCATGCAATTTGATGGCCAAATTGCACCTGCCTCTGATTTGTAGTTAATAGTACCTCCATGCTTTGTCACCTGGTCATATGTTGATCACTCCGGTCTCCTGTACCTAACACCTATATCTGACCTTCAGTGTGCCGTGATTTGTTAATCTCCTGATCTCGCATCTGTCTGGTCTGCAGCATCTTCATCGCCTGCTGATGCCCTGGGGCGGTCTGCCACTGCAGAGGAACCTGCTGCGTCGTGACCGCACAGTGCGTGGCCGGCCCATCTCAGGACTGCCCAAGGACAGCACCTGCTGATGTCCTGGGGCGGTCTGCCACTGCAGAGGAACCTGCTGCGTCGTGACCGCACAGTGCGTGGCCGGCCCATCCCAGGACTGCCCCAGGACAGCACCTGCTGATGCCCTGGGGCGGTCTGCCACTGCAGAGGAACCTGCTGCGTCGTGACCGCACAGTGCGTGGCCGGCCCATCCCAGGACTGCCCCAGGACAGCACCTGCTGTGGCTGAGCAAACACCCCGGGACGGATCATCGGCGGCCAGACCGCCGTGCCTCAAGAGCTCCCACGGATGGTAGGTTAGGCAGTGCTGCACGGTGGCCTTGGATTGGGCATGCGTTCGGTCCGAAGGAAAGGATGAAAAGTAACAGTTAATTCTGATCAAAAAGATTCAGTGCTAAAAAATGAAAGACAAAGGTGAAAGGAAAAAGTAACATGGAAAACGTCGACGGAAAAAGCCAAACGGCAAACTTTGAATGATAAAGCTGAAAATTATCAAAGACAAATGGAGAAACGTGGAACGAACAAAAAGTAAAAGGAAAAAAACGTCGAGGGAACTGGGAAAGGGATAAAAGCGACAATATATATTGAATAAAGCAATAAAAATAACGAGAACAAAAAGGCAAAAAACATCATCAAACAGGAAAAATGGAATGGAGAAAGAAAATATCGAAGGGGTAAAGCGAACGGATAATTTTTCAAGGGACAAGAGCTAAAAGGACAGAAGTCAAATAGTGAAATATTAAGGGCACGATAAGTCTCACAATTCATGTCACTCGAATTGCCAACTTTCGCCAACCGTGATCCGGAATTTTTCCGTTCCCTCCAAAAGAAACCTCAAGGGGTGGAGGATATTCCGATGGAATTTCGGATGTTAAATGCGATTCCAATTACTTTTGTATCAGTCAAGCTATTTAACATTCAATGAAAACTGGTGGAGTAGCACAAATGTGAATGAACCTGATTCGAAAACGAAATCATCAGCACTTTGCCCTCGGGCATAGACTCCGCCACCGGTAGGGATGAGAGAATCTCCCCGGCCATTAAAACAAGGGGAACCATGCTTACCAATATTCACCGATGCACCTTTTCCCTGATTTGGGGGAGGAAGAGGCACCCGCGAGAGATGGTGTGAGGCCGCATGCATGTGTAGGGCCGCGACAAGTATAACGTCGAAGCTCGAGGGGTTGGAGCAGCCCAGATACTCCCACCATTCTATAAATATTTCGCCAGCTTTTTCACGGCTAGCATACTCATTTTCTCTGGTATCATGGTAATTCGAAAGCAACACGTCTGGCTTCAACAATGCTATTTTGTGGTCTGAGTACCTTATGTTATTTCCTTAATTATTTCCCCTCTTCAAAGAGTTAGTTTTTGACGCAAATTTGGACAAATTTGCGCTGAGTATTTGACCGTTATTCATCTGACTTTAATCTGCACTTATATCAATTTCACTCCTGATGCACTTAACGTTGTTTTCGTTTTATTCTTGTCTGCTCACTGCTGTGCCTTCGAATTGTATCAATCTAACTTTCTGCCCCGGTGAATTTTCTTCCGTTTATCTTCTTAATTACCTTCTAGACTTTTCTATTTAACCTTTACCCCCTGACGTTCATGGCTTTGATTTTGTCCGTTTCACTTTTCTGCCGTTTAATCTGTATTCCTTTTGACCATTAGCATCTTACTTCTTCATGTCTTTTGTCTGGACACTTGTGAACACCATATAATGCGATGGCTAAACGTAATGGGCGTTAGCTACGCCATGCTGGCCGATGCTTCGTTGTTTTTTTTTGTGGTGGGGGAAGGGTAAATTCCACAAGACAGGCTTAATCTACTTAGATATGAAAATTATGAATATGCGCTTCGGCATGGATATTGTTGATGAATTAGCACGTATTTAGTCACACTTTCCCGGAACTTATGGAAAATGTCATGAAAAATCAACAGCTGGACATGTTCTGTGTTATTTGTTTGCTACCCGAGGCATTGTTGCATCTCTTACAGTGCACAGGCGTGCATGCACACGAGGAAGAGGAACATCTAGCGAACGATTCGAACGGGCGTAGCCAATGAAAACGAAATTAGTATGAATGGCAAGTTAATCTTATGGTGATGCACATAGCAAATAAGAATGTTGGCATGTTGCGCCCCGCGTGCTTTTAGTGCGTCCACGTTAAGATCATACATTGTCACAAGGTCCTCGCCAGTGACAGGTCGCGAAAACGTGCCACGAGCAAATGGCGTTGAAATATTCCTTGCGAATGCAGGTGTTCCTGGTGCATTTGTTTTCGTACTGAACGGCACATCCGTTCGTGAGGTAGTGCACGTTTGCATGTGGAAGTTTAGGGATGCAATCCGCTATATCATCTCGGCGTGCAAGATGTGCCTGAAAGGTGACCTGAAGGGTGTGTATTTAGTCCGCTTTAAATGTTGGATGGACTGACAATATCACGGTAACTGCCAGCTGCAAATATCAAAGAAACGTTTGGCAGCGGCTGCTTCATCGGTAACTGTGGTATAAAAGGCCCACAAGTCACATGTGCGTTCACACAGTGGTACTATGAGAACGCACATACCGTGAACTACAAAGTAATCTCTGTGAGAAAGCACGACGCTTTGAATTACATAAAGACATAAAGACATAAAAGATTAGTGCAACTATGAGCCACAAGGGCCCTTCTTGGTTGCACTCTGTACACTGAACCAGTTGCCCACCAAATCTGTCAATCAGCCCTCCCTGTAATACTGAAAAGCAAGCCCTCTATTCTTATAATGATTGTCTATGCTGTTTTTAAAGATGTTCAATGTGCTGCTACTGACGATGTTTTCTGGCAGCTGGTTCCAGTGTTCTACTACCCAGTTGGTGAAGAAAGTCTGCCTTAACCTTGCTGTGCTGTGGTTAACTTTAATTTTGAATTTATGACCTCTAATTGCATCATTTCTGTTAAACTCAAACATTTCCCCAAGGTATCCCCTCTCCAGACCATTGACAAATTTAAAGACCTCGATGAGATCTCCTCTCAGCCTTCTATATCTAAATGAAAACATATTCAATTTCTTCAATCTTTCCTCATATGTCAGGTTGCTTATGCCATTAACCATTTCTGTAGCCCTCCTTTGTACTCTCTCCAAAAGCCCACAATCTTTTTCATAGCTAGGAGACCAAGCTTGGATGCAGTATTCCAAATGTGGCCTGACGTATGCACAGTAAAGCTTCCTGATTACTTCCTCACTTCTGTATGATACATTCCTATTTATTGCCCCGAGCATTCTCAGTGCGTTCTTCCCGGCTTCCTTGGTCTGTTCTGATGCACCCAGTTTGTGTTTAGAATAACACCTAAATCCTTCTCCTGTTGAGTCACTGATAGCACTTGGCCACCCATCAAGTATGGAGCCTTCATATACTGCTTACCTACATGCATGATTTTGCACTTATCAAAATTAAATTTCATTTGCCATTCTTCGGACCACTTCACAAGTTCGTCTAAGTCTTTTTGCAGCGAGATATGCTCATCCTGACCTGTTATTGCCCTAAAGACCTTCAAATCATCCGCAAATTTCAAAACTTTACTGCTTAGGCCACTTTCAATGTTATTTACAAATATAATGAACAGTAATGGCCCTAGTACTGACCCCTGGGGGACTCCACTAAGAACATTTTGCCATGATGACTTTGTACCATTTAGCATCACTCTTTGCTGTCTATCTGAAAGCCACAACTCTATCCATTTTAAGATGCTACCTGCAATACCATGGGACTGAAGCTGTATCATTAACCGTTTATGGGGTACCTTGTCAAAGGCCTTACTAAAGTCAAGATATGCTACATCAACCTGATTTCCCTGATCAAATTGTTCTGTGGCGAAGTTAAAAAAGTCCAAGAGGTTTGTGAGACACCATCGTGCTTTTCTAAACCCATGTTAAGTATTTTGAATCAATCTGCTACCTTCCAGATAACTAACTATTCTATCCTTGATAATTGATTCGAGTACCTTGTAGACTAGGGATGTGAGACGTATTGGCCTATAGTTTCCAACTTTCCCTCTTTCTCCTTTCTTGAAAATATGAACTACATTTGCCCTTTTCCAATCGGTTGGAATTTCATTATGCGAAACTGATCTACAAAATATTATACTAAGTGGAAATGCCAGTTCCTTTTCAGTTTCCCGCAACACCCTAGCATAAATTTCATCAGGTCCTGCTGCCTTATTTGGCTTTATTTTCCTGATATGATTGTAAACAACATCACTATCAATGAAATCAACATCATTTGTCAGATCCCATGTCACTGAACTATGGTGTATGGTCGGCAGATTGGTCATATCTTCCAATGTAAACACTGATTTGAACTGCTTGCTCAGCTCCTCAACCATCTCACTATCCTCACCCAATGTAGTCCCGTTTACTTCCAGTGGACCAATTGTGCTAGAAACTTTACTCAGCTTGTAGAAACTAAAGAACTTTTTACTGTCCCCATTACAGTTTCTAGCTAAATCCAGTTCTTTTGCTCGCTTTGCTGCTCTGGTTTTTTGTTTCACAGTGTCTCTAGCTTTTCGATACGCCTTTAGATTAACGACATTTGAGGCTTCTTTAAAGACTCTAAATGCAGTTTTCTTAGCCTTAATTGCTTTCATCAAGTCTGGTGTAAGCCATGCTGACTTTCCTACCCTTCTTTTGCGTCTTTGCTTTTGGGGGACATGTCTAATCTGAGTTTCCTTCAAGTAAGATTTGAACTTTTCCCACATTTCACAGGCATTTAAATTGGATAATTCTTCTTCCCATCTGATGGCACTTAACGCCGCTCTCATGCCGTTAAAGTCTGCTCTGTTGAAATTTGGAACCTTTACCAAATTATCCTTGATAATCTCCCCTACATGTGCCTTGAATCTAACTATGTTATGGTCACTTTTTCCCAGAGTTTCGCCTACAGTAAGTCTTGAACCAAGTCACTTAAATCAGAGAATACAAGGTCCAAGAATGAACCATGCCTGGTAGGTTCCGATACAAACTGGTGTAAGAACAGGTCCTCTTCAAGGCATTTCCTAAACATTTTGCATGATGGGGAGCCAACACCAGCATTTTCATAACCTTTTAGATTAAAGTCACCGAGAATAAGGCACTTCCTCTTAAAGTTTCTACTGATTTCCTCACAAATCACCTTGTCAAGCTCCAGTTGCTGAGAATGTGGCAGGGTTCCTGATCGGTAGAAAGCTCCTATCCTAAGAGTATTGCTGTTGCCTTTTCCCACAGTGACATCAAGCCAAATGGACTCCACAGACACATTTTTATCCCCACCTGCTACTTTTTGAGAACTGAATAAGCTATTCATATAGAGCATTACACCACCCCCTTTCATTGCTGGACCCCTATTGCACGAAAACATATTGTATCCCTGGATCTCATAGTCCTGTAAGTTATCTCCAAAATACCCTTCACTGACCCATGCCTCCGTAATGCAAACAAAATCCGGTTCCTCCTCAGCAACATAACACTTGAACTCATCAAATTTGGAACGGATACTCTGAGCATTAAACATCATACACTTAACGAATGCTCCATAACCACATTTGGTTTTTTTTTCATATTGAGGAGTTCTTTTATCACTAGATGAACTATAACTCTGTCCCCTTGAGTTGCTGCTGTCCCTATTTGCAGACTTTGAGGTTCTATTGCCTTGGCTGACACACAGGCATTTAAATTAGAGAATTCTTCTTCCCATCTGATTGGCACTTAAAGCCGCTCTCATCCAGTCAAAGTCTGCTCTGTTGAAATTTGGAACGTTTACCAAATTATCCTCGATAATTTCCCCTACATGTGCCTTCAATCTAACTATGTTATGGTCACTTCTTCCCAGAGTTTCGCCTACAGTCAAGTCTTGAACCAAGTCACTTAAATCCGAGAATACAAGGTGCAAGAATGAACCATGCCTGGTAGGTTCCGATACAAACTGGTGTAAGAACAGGTCCTCTTCAAGGCATTTCCTAAACATCTTGCATGATTGGGAGCCAACACCAGCATTTTCACAACCTTTTAGATTAAAGTCACCAAGAATAAGGCACTTCCTCTTAAAGTTTCTGATTTCCTCACAAATCACCTTGTCAAGCTCCAGTTGCTGAGAATGTGGCAGGGTTCCTGATCGGTAGAAAGCTCCTATCCTAAGAGTATTGCTGTTGCCTTTTCCCACAGTGACATCAAGCCAAATGGACTCCACAGACATATTTTTATCCCCACCTGCTACCTTTTGAGAACTGAATAAGC
>JAOTOL010001402.1:717500-919949 GCA_034440575.1 Imbricaverruca yamaguchii
CCGCTTATTCGCGCATTTCTTCAAAGAAATGAAGTCAATAAGCGGTAAAGCGGTAGCGCGGGACAATTTTTGTCTTTTCTAGCTTTACATTTTGGATCGCGGACTAAAAATCGGGGAATTTAAGGAGGAAAAAATCCGCGATCGCGATCGCGGAATTTATTCAAATTTAATAAATTTTTGCGATCGATTTTTGGTAGTCTGCGATCGCGGAATCGCGAAGTATAATTGCGCGATGCCCAGCACTGTGAAAGAGTATCTTTTACCTTGCCTCGCGTTTCAGGCCGGGAGAAGACATGGTTATTGTCATGATTGGGACGAGTGGTGGGGTCACGACCCATCTGCCACTTACTCCCTTGGTGACCATGGGCGTAGCAATGTGCCGAAAAGTGGGGGGAGGGCGAAGAAAACCTTGGTCCTGTATTTTTTTTTTTAATCCACACCATCCTGATAAAATTTATCAACGGATTTGGGCTCCTTATGATTTGGTCTTTCTCCTCAGATATAAAGCTTCTATGTAGCAAAATTAAGGAATTGTTTCGACTGAAAAGTGGGGGACATGGCCCCCTGCCGCCCCCCCCCCTGTTCCTACGCCTATGCCATGGTCTGTGTGAATGAGGATTGTTCATATTTGTACTATTGTGATCTTAGCAATAAATACGTCTAGTTGCAGATCCAGGAAATGTGAATTGGGACCTTAGATATTCCTCAGACATGTGCACCAATGTGCCACTGCCTACTTTCCACTTTTAACTTTGGTCTATAGAATGGCACATGCTAGACCACCAGACATCTTTTGTTGGTGAAGTAGAAAAGTTCTGCTTTATCAACAATCTATGGATGAATATGGACCCTGTTCTAAACTTGATAAATGATGAGTTTACCAATAGGTGTATCTAGCTAACATCCTTCTTCCAATGCCATGAGAGGATGAACTCCCTCGGACATGAGGGGCCACCTCTGACAAATGGGTGACAAAGTTGTTATGTCCTGGTGCTGGTATGCATTTTGTACTCATTTGGGTGATGATTCCTTTCACAACACCTACATTCCACAACTTTTGTGTGTAATGCGGGTTCCATATTTGAGGCAAGTTCACGTTGCTTTTCACCGAATTTCAGTCGTTTCATTAAAAAAAAAACACACACATGTCAATTTTAACCGGGGAGGTCATGTCATCTCTCTTGAAACCTGAAATCCCATCAGCTACGTAATACTTAGCTGGAAATCGCATCTACCATCCCCCTCCCACATGGTATGAAAAAAAAACGAAAAAAACTCTAGCCGGAAGGGTAATTTCCGGCTACCGGAAGGCAAAATTTCGGCTACCAGAAGGTGTTTTACACTCACACGGCCTAACCGGAAAGCGATAATAACAAACAAAAAACCGCACATAACGATATATGTGCGGCCCCAGTCACTAGTTTGGCTTTTTCTCCTACCGCGCCCTCCCCCGGTTGACGACACTCGTCCGGGCAATTTGCCCCTCTTGGGCAAAATCCATGGCGTCGCCACTGCACCAGTCACCACTTTCCTAACACATGAGGGAGCATCAAGCAATTTGACTAATCTAGCTTCAGATATTTGTTTTATACATACAGTTTTACTCACCATTGAGCAACTGTCTACCCCGCCCAATGCCATTTTTATTTGTGTTGTATAAATGTAATAATAACATAAGGTGGCGGATGCTGGCAGATATCCTAAGGGTTCCTCTTCATTTCCAGAAATCGTGTTTTACAACAACAACAAAAAAACTATTCCATGACCAACTGCTTCACCATCCTGTACCTCTGGTTGTGCTAGAGGCTCTGAAGATGGACATACGAAGTTTCTTCGCGAAAAAGGTAAGTAAGGGTGGATGTAATTATGCATCAACAAACAGTTGATCGCTCTACTTACCTATGCAGCTAAATGAAAAACTACGTTTTTTCATTAAGCACTTTATGCCATGCCAACATTCACTCTTCACTGTTGCTATGCTGAACGATATGCCTGTATATACCTGTAGCGATGTATGTGTATACCGATATACCTGTTACCTGTTTCGTCACTTCGAATAATACTAATAATAATAGCAATAATAATAATTAGCATAATTTCTCCAAATTCATAATTAGTGGCATCGCAGATTGAATTAAAATTAGGACATCACCACTATGTGAACATGTTGGTTGGAGCGCTTTCGATCCGGATTACGAATCGTCATCGGTAACACTCGGTACGGATTCACTCAGTGGTGATGTCCTAATTTTAATTGAATTATCATAATATTGTCAACTGCAGTTGTTTCATAGAAGTCCCTTCATTGATGGATATTTATCACATGCTGCTATTCACAGTCCACCCTGGATAATCCATCCGCTCCTGCGCCTACACCTGCACCGTCTGCTCCTGCGTGTTTGCCTACGCCAACGCATCCTGTGCCAGAACCCACGTCTTCTTCTGCGCCAGCATCCGCTTCTTCAAGCAGCCCCTCTGACCTGCATACTGATGCTGAGGGAAAGATAGAGCTTGTCTTCGGCAAATCGGCAAACAGTGGGATATCGCCGGCAACTGCAGGTAATGTGAACAACTCCTTGCCGGTTTGATATGCATACCTACTTTTAATTTCTGTTTTGGTGACTTAACCCTATTACTGGCGGGCCTTACGAGGTTCAGTTTCTGGCGGGGGGCCTATTCGGCCCCCTAAGATCTGGCGATCTATGCTTCCTAGCGCAAATCCGAAAATGGCGTTGGATAGCTCGTACCGTGAACTCTAGAAAGTATTTCGGTAATTTTGTACCTCAGGTCAATGGTTTGACCTCCAGAGGTCATCGACCATATAGAGGTTACGCAAAGTTTTTCGCCAATAACTTTTCACCTAATTCAGATAGAGACTTAAACTCAACGTCATCGTGTTCGCCTTGTTAAGAAGGTTCGAATGATATATAGTCTACCCTAGCCATGTCAGTTTTGACTGTTGAGCTTAGGTCACGTGACCTACGATGACCTAAAGTCACCGAAAGGGGTCAAGCTGCATATCATATGAAAGCTGGTGATAAAACAAACACAATGGCGTTGAGTTTGACGCTCTAGCTCAATGTGGCGGAGAGCAGTGGTCCAAAAACGGTTTTTTAGCCCTGGTGACCTCGGATGACCTCAGAAAGGGAAACCGTCAAATTTCACCCCGGGAATCTGTGAAAAGGTGGGAGTGAACATGATTCTGAAAGTTGTGAGCCGTTTTTATCTTATTTGTGGCTTTGGCAGTGTCATTTTTATTTTTCCCATGTTATTCCAATTGGAGAGGTCACCTCGTCACCTGACGTCAGGTCAACGCTAGAGAAAAAACCGAATTATATGTTATACATCTTTGTAGGGCCATGAAGTGTGGTAATTTTTAAATTGACCGGTCTAAAAGTGTGGGTGCGATGGGGCTCCAAAGTTGAAATGAGGTGACCTCAGTTGGCCTGATCTGGTGACCTGACCTGACGTGACCCGGGGTTAAAATTTTGACACAACCTGTCAAAAGGACCAATAAAGAAAGTCAGAAGGTTTCAGGTCTTTATCACCAGCCGTTCCGGAGAAACTAGCAAAAAACCTGAGGGAGGCCTTAAAGGCCCCCCGCCAGCAGTAATAGGCTTAATGTGTTTCTGAATTCCATTACACCGAATGTAAATGTCTAATGTTCTATATCATCCAAAGTGAGGCAGTTAATTAATTTGGTCAAATCCGATATTGCTTATTTTGCTGCACATACCCCACTTATATGTTATTCGTACCAAGTACCAACACAAATGTCACACATTGCGATTAAGAGAGGTCTGTAGTAGTGCACATTTATCGTTCCTTAGGGGTTTAAACGTACATAAATGAAATAATGGGGTTTGCAGCTGATTGACTTGTGTAAGATCCTGGAAATGACATTAAGTTCATAACCTATTCTGCTTAAAGTTATCTAATCAGCCAGTGAAGCAAAGAAGCAATGGCCTTATAATGGAAGTAGTGTATCCGCACAGGTGGTATAGCTAACTGATTTTTGGTTGTGTTGAGGACTTGAGGTCAATACAGGGGCGCAGCCAGGGGGAGGGGGCAATTGCCCCCCCCCCCCCCCGTTGCGACCGATGTTTTTCTCTTTTTTTAACCATTGGAACTGCCCATCAGCAACAGCCTACCCCTCCCTTTAGCATTACCTTGCTCCCCCCTTAGGACAGTCCTGGCTGCGCCCCTGGGTCAATATCTCCATGAACATGAAAAGCATTACTTGTGGCACCTTTTTATAAATGAAGGTAATTCACACCTGCAAAGTGGTGCAATAAGACAGCTGTTTCAAACAATATAAATGAATTGCAGGCAAAACAATCGACAGTACAACCCAGTAAAAAACATGTTGTGCATAAAAATATAATTGCTGTTGTTACCATCACACAGTCAATGATCACAGCTGCTGGAATACCAAGACTCGCAATTTTTTTGTGAAAATAACGAGATAAATAATTGGTAATTAGTCGTATTTCCTGTTTTCAGTTCCACCATGCTCATCGCCTTGCTGTTCCACGGTCCATCCCCACCAACCGACCGACACTGCCACGCTCTCAAAGACTGCGCGTGATCAGGTCGGACGAACGCGATCATTTTGTCCCGAATGGTACAATAATTATGCGTGGCTAGGCCTCTGCTTAGAGTCTGGAAAGGTTTTCTGTCATGTATGCCGGAGGCAGCACAAGCTCGGAAAGCTAACGATGAGCAAAAACAAAGAGGCTGCGTATGTGGAAGATGGCTTCAACAATTGGAAGACGGCGCAAGAGAGTTTCAAAACGCATGAAAACTCAATGTGTTACCATGAGGCATGCACGAAAGAACTGAAAGAGAAACAGCAGACCATCTCTGCGCTTCTGTCTCAGCAGACCAGCGAGGAGCAGTCCCGGCGCAGAAAATGCCTGAAAAAGGTCATCGAGACTCTGGTATACTTGTTGCGACAAAACATTCCCATAAGGGGGAAACACGAAATGGACGGGAACCTCCTCTCTTCAGAAAGAAAGACGTGTCAGAGCTCAACAACTGGAATCACTACCTGTCTCCCGTGATCCAGAACGAGCTGATTCGTTCGATCGGCACGACACTTCTGCGCAACATGCTGAAAGACATCCGAGAAGCAAAGTTCTTTGCTATTCTAGCAGACGAGGCCACTGACTTGTCACTCAAACAGCAGGTCAGCCTCTCCATACGTTGGGTGGACGCCAATCTGCAGATCAACGAGGATCCCGTGGAACTGATTCACACCGAGGTAACCACCGGTGGAGTACTTGCGGACACGCTTAAGGACGCACTGGTGCGTATGGAGCTGCCGCTGAGTCGCTGTCGCGGACAAGCCTACGATGGTGCTGCAAATATGCAGGGGCGAGTGAAAGGAGTGGCGGCGAGGATCAGCGAAGAGTGTCCATCAGCCCTGCATGTCCATTGTCTGGCACACTGTACAAATCTGGCGTTGCAGGAGGCAGCCAGGAAAAACAAGATGATTCGAAATGCCCTGGATATTACCAACGAGCTGACATCCTTTGTCAGAAACTCGCCGAAGACGGCCGCAGCACTCCGACGCGTGACGCTGTCCGCAGAGTCAGCTGGCGGCACTCTGCGGCCGTTGTGCCCCACGCGGTGGACCTGCCGTACCGCGTCGCTGCGAAGCGTAGTGGATAACTACGATCACGTGATGAGCACCCTGGAGGAAGTCAGTGCTGAGGCAAGTGACGATCATGGTCGAAAAGCAGGAGGAATGCTGGCGCTCATGGAGCAGTTCGATACGTTTATCGGGCTGCTCATTGCGATCGAGGTATTCTCTCTAGCAGAGGACCTGTCGCGTGGCCTCCAGTCAGCGACAGCGACAGTGGGAAACACACAGGAGGCGGTGAAGCGTGTGTGCGAGCGCTATGAGGGGATGCGCTCAACTGAGTCTTTCGACAGGATGTTCGAGAGAGCTGAAAGGTTGGCAGCGGCAGCAGGTGTGGATGGTCTCAAACTGCCTCGAAAGCGGAAAGTTCCCATGCGACTGGACGGCGATGGACAGTGCCACGACTCCACCGTGAAAGACTTACATCGACGCAAATTCTTCGAGATATTGGACACACTGACCACTCAGCTCAAGGAAAGGTTCCTGCAACCGACGTTCCAGAAAGTGCGCGAGGTGGAGCGACTGTTGGAGGATGCGAGTGCGGGATGGCACTTCACCGTCCCCGTCGCCGTAAAGGATCTGTATGGCGGCGATCTGGACCTTGCACGATTGGAAGTGCAGCTGCAAATGCTACCTGATGTGGTTGGAGACGGAGGAAAGAGCGTGCACCAAGTGATTCAGGCTCTCGTGGGGGCAAAGCAGTCGGGTGGTACAGTGTTCAGTAACATGATGAGCGAAGTGCTGACGCTGGTAAGGCTGTACCTTACTGTACCAGTAACAACGGCCACGGCAGAGCGCTCTTTCTCCTGTCTCCGACGCATCAAGTCGTATCTCCGCTCTACCATGGGTCAGGCCCGACTTAACGCTGCGATGGTGTGCACTGTGCACCGTCAGCGCGTCGACGAGCTGGATGTGGATGCCATTGCCTCGGAGTTCTTCGCAGCAAATGATCGGCGTCGCTCGTTCTTCGGCGTGTAATCCAGGTTGGACATCACTGTGACACTCTGTCTGCGAGATATACCCTGCGACTATTCCGAAATGCTAAGCAATGCTTGCTAAACCAGGTACGGAGTGTATGTTGTGCTAGGATGGAGCTTAAGTCCTGTACTGCTTGTTTCCGTGGTCGTGGCTCGTTTATTCGTAAAATCCCTGATGCCCCGGCACTCAATCTTCGTGTTTGGGGCCTCGAATCGCCAGGGATTTTACGAATAAACGAGCCACGACCACGGAAACAAGCAGTAAAGGACTTAAGCTCCATCCTAGCACAACATACACTCTAAGCTTTAGTTCGCATCACATCGAAACTCTTTAGTTGCGATGGAAATATCAATCTTAATGAAAATGGCATGATTGACAACTAAAAAAGTAAATGCCTGTAATTTTGAAAGGAAATTGGGATGAAGTAATAAATGTGTAATGGTACTGCTCCATTTGATTTTGTGGTTAAAGCCAGAGACGGAGTTATTGAGGTGGAGGTACAGGGGTAAAAAATAAGGTGGTCGCCGACCACACTTCCTCGGTGGTCTCCCTACATGGGGTATTGAACGTTGGAGATATTGATTTTGGGACTCCGGACATCGGTTATATTTTGGTTAATCCTCGGCAAATAAAACGGTACATAGCATAGCATTCCCTCGCTTCCTTCGTATATTCTAGATAGTCGACTATTTACTTACATTCTATTTACCTGCAGGGCTCCTAAGGATAAGGTGCATGTTCTTAATAATTATACCTATGCAAATGTATCCGTTTTTGCATAGGCGCAGGAACCGGTGGGTCCACTGCGGTCATGGCCCCACCACTTTTCATTCTAAATAATTCCTAAATTTGCCGAATAAATTAATATTTGGAAGTTTTATATCTGGAGAGGAAGACCAAAGCACAAGGAGCTCAAATCCGTTGTGAAATTTTATCAAGAGGGTCTGGAGTTTTGATAATATGGGGCCAAAGTTTTCTTGGCCCCACCACTTTTCCGCGAACATGCGTTTTTGCCACATGAGGCTGGCCCCACCACTTTTCAAAACGTTCCTACGCCCATGGATTGAGGTTTTTTTTTCGAGGCCTCGCGTTTCGTCGCTACTGCCTAAATTTGCAGAAAATAGATGCCATTCGACGTCGCTTGCTATACGATGCCAGAAAATTGAGAATTCGCAATAATCTCGACGGGCTAAAATTCAAGGCGATTCATTCGGTCGCCTCGCATTTTTTTTTTTTGGGGGGGGGGGAGTCGCCAAAGTATACCCAGATCCACAATCAAGCGATAGCCCATGGTGAACCTTCGAGTGACATTTTGAAATCGGGATATGTCAAGGTCAAACCTCAAGGCCGAAGACTAGTTTGAATTTTTCGAAGTCCTCGAAGCGACTCGTCTTTATGCTTCAATTTGCACCAAGTGGGTGTCATTCGACGAGGCTTCTACCGTATTATAATGCTACGAAATCGATATAATTTGACAGGTCAAAGGTCAAACCGATTTGTTCGGTCGCCTCGCATTTTATTATTCGCCCTTATCTACCCACATCTTATATCAAGTAAGGCCGTGGTGAACCTCGTGTAACATTTCAAACCGCGACATGTCAATGTCAAACCACAAGATCGAAGTTTGGCTTAAATTGCTCGAAGTTATCGCGTCTCGCCGCTATGTCTTCAATTTCCGTAACGTGGGTGTCATTCAACGTGCCGTGAGGTACTCCAGCAAACCGTTCAGAATCATATTAATTTACAATGTCAAAGGTCGAACGCATTTCATCGGTCTCCCCGCGCTTCTTCGTTTTCTCACAAAGCTGCTCATGTTTGCTGTCGAGAGATAGCCCGTGGGCAACTTTCGAGTAGCATTTTAGCCCGGTTCATGTCAGGTCAAGCCTCAATGTCAATGGTTAGCTATAATTCTTCAAATTCTTCGCCTCCCGTCGTTGTGGCTTCAATTTGCATTGCGTAGGTGTCATTCGA
This sequence comes from Imbricaverruca yamaguchii, assembly GCA_034440575.1. NCBI lineage: Eukaryota > Metazoa > Arthropoda > Thecostraca > Neoverrucidae > Imbricaverruca > Imbricaverruca yamaguchii. Next base: position 726,094 of record JAOTOL010001402.1, read on the forward strand.
CGTAGCTTGCTGTACGTTATCAGAATGTTGAGATATTGCAATAATTTCGAACGTGTCGAAGGTCCGGTATGTGTACAATGATTGAGTGTAATGAAAATAGGAATATCAAATAGTTGTATTTGCAGCCGTTGTGATAGCAGGCACACATATCCTATATGACCAGGAGCTCACCTAACAAATCCGTCGTAACCTACTCAGACGGCGCTCTCTTCGCTGGTTTCAAATTTACACTGCCACATTGATGATTTGTTCAAGCCTTCCACAATGGTTCAACGGAAGTTTCGAAATTTGCAAGAGAAACCACACGTGAATGCGCACTATAACTAACCGGCCGGATTTCATACCGCGAGAGAGCAATGTTGTAATCAGCGCTAGATCCGGAAATTGTCATTTTGGGCAATTGTCTGGAGGGACGCCATTTCTTTGGAGCGGCGCCACTGCAAAAGCACCTGGAGGAACGCCTCTGGCTGAAATATTCGAGGGGGCGGGATGCACTCGGCTTTTGTCGAAGGGGCGTCTTTTTCAAAGGGGTGGCCTTTCTTTCATATGGGCGCGTTTGGATGAAAAATTCGAGCGGGTGCAATGAAACCTTTTCAAAGGGCCCCTTTTCCCGACCGGAGGGACGCCACTTTCCATGTGGGTGACACATGTCCTCAATGTCATTCCCTTTATCCGATCTGGTTTTCACTGCGTCAAAATGTCTTCTCGTAAAGCAGGAAAGCATTGGAAATGCTATTGGGTGTCTATATTTGCTACAATAAAGCCAAAGTGCAATATTATATTTTTGCATGCTACAAATGAGCAACGTCCAACGTACTTACGGCATTGCTCTGTGGTGATTGTGAAATCGGGACTAGTACGTACGACATAAATCTGGATGTCCAAAGGCAGTGATAAGAAGTGAAACTTTTTCACTTTGGTGGAACTTTTCGTCCCCAAAATATGCGTTTTAACAATGGTGAATCTAAACACCAGAAGTTTAAAATAAAGTGGCTAAAATCCAAGGACATTTTTTTTCGAGGAGGGGGGGGGTACGGCCCCTTTATCCTGTCCAAATTTACCGCGCCCCTGGTTTGTTCCCCCTCAATTTCAAAACCGTGGTTACACCAATGACTGCGTGCAATGTGCGTACAGACACACTTTATGACCTTTTCACAGCAAGTTTGCGAACATGTGCTGACAAACAGAAATGTTCCACTTCGAGGAAAACGTAGCACGTAGTTGCTTGTGTCAACCCATCCTAGACCTGTATGTCATTGCAGATCAAGATAGCCTGTGATTATGTTCAATTTTCGGATACGATGTTTTTTTCTTCACGTGATTAAGACGATGAGGCCACTCATATTATCCGCAAATTTCAGTTAGCAAAGAAACACACGATCATAATCTTCACCCTACGAAGATAGCCAATCGCGAATAATTATCCGTACCTGGTGTCACAGATGTGATAAGGAAGAAATTAAACACTTCTTGCACTCGATTCAATACTCTTTCACTTAGAAAACCTTGTATTTATGGCTTAATCCCATATTCATTCCAGACACCGAACATTTGCAAACACATGCATCCAGAACTTCGATCAAGGCCGGGAGTTCGTTGTTAGCCTTGACGCCAGCACTAACAATGTTCGCCAAGATTTGATGGCGTCGTGGCGGAATAGTTTGTTTGGGACGATTCTGGTTGTTCCGGTCGGGTTAGGCTGGGTTAGGATAGATTATGTTATGCCATGATATATTATATTTATTCTGCGAGGTTGTCTTAGTTTAGGTTAGGTTGGGATAGGCTAGGTTGTTGTTTTTTTTCTGTGATGTATCTATTCAAATGTAATTTGTTGAATTCTTGATTGAAGCAAAAAGTCAGCAGGCAAACCACATGTAGCCACTAGCAAGACACCTTGAATAGGCCACCAGTACCATTGTAAGGTCTTCGCTGTGTACCGGTTGCGCTCCAGTTTGCCACAAAATTATTCAGCTTTCTTTTGAGTACAATCACGGAAGTTTAAAATTGACCGATAACCTGGCGTCGTTCTCAGCAAGGTTATTTCCACAAGGGTCTGCCAGTATTTTTTTAAAAGGAATTCCACGGCTATGACTTTCATAATTTCCTTATCGAAGCATCGAAGCCTTATAACCCGCAGTTCGAGCGTCGTGCTGGTCAGTTCGATACCACAGAGGTACAAACGGATGAGCCACAGCCCGGACCATCCCATTAAGGTATGTAAGTGCTTGCAGCCTTAATTTGTACAATACCGTTACTATTGTAGCACATTTCCTCCGTACCATACCAATGACGCCATCAATTATATCGACCGCCGTTGACTTAAAAGTAATCATTTGCGGAGCAAATGAGTGGTCACATAGTCTTAACCACGTTTTAAAAGCATCGCATTAATACGTCCGTGAAGTTGGCAGGAGTTCGATATTCACATTCAGCAGAAATAGACGACCCCTTCGATTTCGCCCAAACTCGGTGAGACGGTAGTACCAAGGTCCCTGACCCACCGTGCAGACGCATTCCACGGGGCATCGAATGGTTTGACCGCCAGAGGTCAACATAGGTCAACAATCAAATAATGCCGGAATGCCTAGGATATATAGCGCATTCGATTCGCACCGACACGCTGATTCCGACACTGCTATTATTTACTCCGTAGCACAAACGGTTAATGAGTTATAACCAATTATGTACCTATATTACTCACAGCATTGCTTCCCACACATTCCCATGCATTATTCACTTTCCCATTCAGGAAATGTGTATGCAATACACATAGTCGTAACGCCAATAACGTGGGCAGTCCAGCGGTGGCACTAGAATCATTGGCGTCCGATTAATTCCGGAGATATATCAAAATATGTCCCGATAAAATCAGTTTTCGACCTAATGGTTAATTTCCCATAGGGTTTAGCATAGGACCCGGCGGAACTGGAAATCGCGACCCCTTCAATTTCTTTTAAAATCGCTACAAACATATGTGGTGCAAAAACACGTCGACAACTCACGCCGTTTCCCGGGGCATCGAAAGATGTGACCTACAGAGGTCAACGAGTTCCAGTTCGATATTCGACTTTGACCTATATGTGAGGATGGAGCATGTGACAGTCATTACTTGGCATGCTCAAGTCGTAGTGGAAGAAAGCAAATTAAATACGCTTCAAATCTAACCCGAACTTGAAACGTTCAATGAGACATGTGACCTTGGCAGGTACAGGTCATGTCAGGTCAAGCCGTTCACATGATGGAATATGTACAAAAGAAGCAACGTTTTAACGCCAGTAACATGGACAGTTCAACGGTGGCACTAGAATCATTGGCGTCAGATTAATTCCGGAGATATATCAAAATATGTCCCGATAAAATCAGTTTTCGACCTAATGGTTAATTTCCCATAGGGTTTAGCATAGGACCCGGCGGAACGGGAAATCGCGACCCCTTCAATTTCTTTTAAAATCGTTACAAACATATGTGGTGCAAAAACACGTCGACAACTCACGCCGTTTCCCGGGGCATCGAAAGATGTGACCTACAGAGGTCAACGAGTTCCAGTTCGATATTCGACTTTGACCTATATGTGAGGATGGAGCATGTGACTGTCATTACTTGGCATGCTCAAGTCGTAGTGGAAGAAAGCAAATTAAATACGCTTCAAATCTAAATCGAAATTAAAACGTTCAATGAGATATGTGACCTTGGCAGGTCAGAGGTCATGTCAGGTCAAGCCGTTCACATGATGGAATATGTACAAAAGACACAACGTTTTAACACCAGTAACATGGACAGTCCAACGGTGGCACTATAATCATTGGCGTCCGATTAATTCCGGAGATATATCAAAATATGTCCCGATAAAATCAGTTTTCGACCTAATGGTTAATTTCCCATAGGGTTTAGCATGGGACCCGGCGGAACTGGAAATCGCGACCCCTTCAATTTCTTTTAAAATCGCTACAAACATATGTGGTGCAAAAACACGTCGACAACTCACGCCGTTTCCCGGGGCATCGAAAGATGTGACCTACAGAGGTCAACGAGTTCCAGTTCGATATTCGACTTTGACCTATATGTGAGGATGGAGCATGTGACTGTCATTACTTGGCATGCTCAAGTCGTAGTGGAAGAAAGCAAATTAAATACGCTTCAAAACTAAATCGAAATTGAAACGTTCAATGAGATATGTGACCTTGGCAGGTCACAGGTCATGTCAGGTCAAGCCGTTCACATGATGGAATATGTACAAAAGAAGCAACGTTTTAACGCCAGTAACATGGACAGTTCAACGGTGGCACTAGAATCATTGGCGTCCGATTAATTCCGGAGATATATCAAAATATGTCCCGATAAAATCAGTTTTCGACCTAATGGTTAATTTCCCATAGGGTTTAGCATGGGACCCGGCGGAACTGGAAATCGCGACCCCTTCAATTTCTTTTAAAATCGCTACAAACATATGTGGTGCAAAAACACGTCGACAACTCACGCCGTTTCCCGGGGCATCGAAAGATGTGATCTACAGAGGTCAACGAGTTCCAGTTCGATATTCGACTTTGACCTATATGTGAGGATGGAGCATGTGACTGTCATTACTTGGCATGCTCAAGTCGTAGTGGAAGAAAGCAAATTAAATACGCTTCAAATCTAAATCGAAATTAAAACGTTCAATGAGATATGTGACCTTGGCAGGTCAGAGGTCATGTCAGGTCAAGCCGTTCACATGATGGAATATGTACAAAAAGACACAACGTTTTAACACCAGTAACATGGACAGTCCAACGGTGGCACTAGAATCATTGGCGTCCGATTAATTCCGGAGATATATCAAAATATGTCCCGATAAAATCAGTTTTCGACCTAATGGTTAATTTCCCATAGGGTTTAGCATGGGACCCGGCGGAACTGGAAATCGCGACCCCTTCAATTTCTTTTAAAATCGCTACAAACATATGTGGTGCAAAAACACGTCGACAACTCACGCCGTTTCCCGGGGCATCGAAAGATGTGACCTACAGAGGTCAACGAGTTCCAGTTCGATATTCGACTTTGACCTATATGTGAGGATGGAGCATGTGACTGTCATTACTTGGCATGCTCAAGTCGTAGTGGAAGAAAGCAAATTAAATACGCTTCAAATCTAACCCGAACTTGAAACGTTCAATGAGACATGTGACCTTGGCAGGTACAGGTCATGTCAGGTCAAGCCGTTCACATGATGGAATATGTACAAAAGAAGCAACGTTTTAACGCCAGTAACATGGACAGTTCAACGGTGGCACTAGAATCATTGGCGTCAGATTAATTCCGGAGATATATCAAAATATGTCCCGAAAAAACAGTTTTTTACCTAATAGTTAATTTCCCCAGGGGTTGAATAGGAGACCCCCCAAAGGGAAAAAAACGCCCCCTCCTTTTTTTTATTAGAAGATGCAGCATGTGACTGTCATTACTCCGGGCTGTGTTCGCCTCGCGCGGCCGGCTGGTGGCGCATCTACCCGGTCGCGGACCAGGCACGCCGCCCGTAGCACCTGTCGGGTGAGCGAGTCATCATCTGGACCGATGCAAGCTCCATCACCGCGGGTGTCGCCATAGAGACCCAGTATCACGGCACCGTGGAGGACTCCTACGGCGTGACCGCATCGCGACGACGCACATCAACATGGCGGAGCTGGTTGCGGCCGTTCGCTGTATCAACCTGGCCATCGCATGGGGCTTCAAAATTATTAACCACTGCAAGATCTCGACCACCGTCTACCGCTCGATCGACGACGCCCTTAGCATCCGCGCGAGTCTCCGAACGAAGGCATATAGGGAAATGCTGATATGACGGCGCGTCGATCTTATCTAGCAACTGATGGAAGAGATGCAGCTGACGCTGACGTTCACCTTTGTGCGGTCGGCGGAAGCATAGGTAATACCAAGACGCGTCGACAACCCGCGCCGTTTCCGGGGCGGCCGTGTTGTCACCTTAACCGCACGCTAAGTATCTTGCAGATCTATTGAGCTGAACGCCTGTGGGAAAATTGCTCCATATGTGCAAACGCTTGGGCAGCGGGGCCAAGATCTGAACAAGCTCTGCTTAGTCCGAACTTTGATCCCAACGCTGTCTACGTCAAACATTCGGAATAAATTCATCAAAAAATAATATTGCATTAATAAGGATATAATGCGTAATTTATAATTAGAACTAGAATGGCACGCTATGGAATATCACCACCAGATTGAAGATGGCAGACGTTTGTGACAATATAGCTGCCGTCACGGGAAGTATTTAATGGGAAACAAATGATCCACAGTTGGACGTTTGGGGCCATTTCTGTGAAGAAAAGATTTGCTAGAATAGTATTCAGAGGCCTTTATTAATCCTAGTTTTCGATAGACTGTTATAAAAGAGGTTGAAAAATCTACAACTTTTGATGCTGATTATATAAATACACATATGTCATTATTTACCTTCATTCATTTCAGAACCCGATAGATGGCGCTCGGAGCCAAACCTAGAAACGTCCTGGATATTGTTTGTTTATTCTTTTTGTTGTGTATTTAAGGACTTTTGTGTTTTTTCTGTGCTCTCCATGATAATTTGGTTGTCGAAAGTGACAATAAAATTAAGTAAAACTTCAGCGTCTATTAATTGTCCTATTTTTTATGAATGACATACGTTGTTTATGTGGCGCACTTGTTACGATTTTGAAGACATTAAAATGTTTTTGGCGCGAAGGTCATCTGATGGTCGTCTTCGATTTCGAGCGCGTGGATATGCGTCGTGGTAAGTAGCAAGATATCGTTGTAATTGGAGTGCCAGTTGCAAGTAGGTATTGAAGAATACTAATTGTAATACGTTTGTGTGGTATAAAAACCATGATGCAGAAGATACATGCATCAACTTACCTCACAACCGCACATTTATATTTGTCGTATCCTGGTTATGCCCTACCTATCTTGTACGCCTACCTTGTACGCCTCTCGTAAAGAAAGCTGTCTGGCGTTTCGCACATTCCGAACTTGCTTCGCTCTGAGCACATTCACCGTGAAATTAAACGTTCGTTGGAAATGCTGTAAATGACCGACCGTACGACAAAAGCGGCGTGCGTAAACACATTATTACACGTTCTAAATGCACCGCAAGGTATGACAGCACAGCGTCCACGCTACTTGTCTGGCTCCTTGGCAACCAAACACAGCTCGACTTCACGACCATTTTATAGACGCGAATTCCTCTTCAGAGTTGTTACTTTATCAAATCGATTGGGGAACTCAGCCAATGGGCGATTGGCCTACCCTATCACCCAAGCCAATTTTCCCCAGATTTGCTTGATTTGCATGTTCAATTAAGCATTACTAGTGCTCTGGCACTACAAGAAGCATACAAACCCACACTCATGCTTATTGACGATCACGTAAACATGTCGGGCTGGCACGATCGCGTTTCCATGACGCCCATTTGCCGGCATCGTCACATGAGTCCGCGAGGTGGCGCCACCTGTTCCTCGCAATGTGTCGCCACTGGCGATCGTCCGGCGGCGCCACACCACCTGCCCCCCTCCGTTGTTGCAACGCATGTGTAGAAATCATCACATGGAGTATGAATGCGTTGCCACAGCGAGCGCATTTTTGTATTATTATTTGTTTGAAGAAGATAATCACAATGCAATGATGGCCAATAAAAACGTCGATAACGTTTAACGACACCGGAATATCGGCGCAGTCGCTGTGGGTTCGTGGCAGGGTAACCGACTCATGGAGTAACCAGTTTCAAATCGAGATCGCATTTTGTATGGCTGTCTTCTATGTCTTCGGTTGATGAAGCGCATGTTCAATGGGCAGTTGCATATTAACTGTAATTAGTACTAACCCTCGCCCGCACCTCCGATCTTCCCGTCCTGGAACGCGCCTGTCGAGGCTACCCTCTCGGAATTTCTCTCCTAATTGAGATAGACACACGAGATAAGAACCTACTGTATTGTTCGCAACGTGTCAATCGAACGATTATCAAATTGTACCTCATTGGTTAAACACTGACTTTATGAGCCATACGAAGCCAACAGATTACAATATTTTTGGCCATAAACGGACTATTTCGGGCTCTAGTTAGAATCTAGTAGTGATACTGCCACAATGCGTACCTTGGCAATATAAATAATATATACATGGTCAGTCTACGCACACTCCAGTGCCATTTGTACACAATTTCGATATCGGATGTCGGTACCGAAATTTTGCATTTCTAGTCAGGAGACAGGTGGAACGCTTATTGCTTTGTCAGTGTACAAATATCAGGCTGCATCGTATTTCGTCAGCTAATGGATAAATGACCGATTGCTTTGCGAGCGCCGTTCGGCAGGCAGCTGGCCAATCCACTACACTGGGTTTTGATCTGTTTTTCTGCTTAATGTTGTCGGTCGGTTTCCATTTCGTTGCCTTGGTAGACGTGCCTGGTAGTCTATTTTAGACACGCAAAAAATGCATTGTCATGGACTTCACTTCACAGTGGTGGGGTGTGGGGAGAGAGTGTCTGAAAGAGTCATAACTGAGGTCTGTCTGCGCGAATTTCCGCACCGTACGCTGTATGAGCTTGACACGTGCAGTAGCTGTTGGCATGACGTCATTGACACATGATGTGTCATCAGCCGATAGGGCGGAGGGCTATTTTACCCTCTTTGAATCAAAGACAATCAACATTGCTCAACCGTATATGATTCAGCACCCCAAAATACCCCCTTTCAGATGACTTTTGCTGAATTATATGAGTCAACAATGAATATTTGCGAGATTATTTTATTTGGTTTCTTTGACCACATTTTACCTCATTTGACTTCCTTCGATCAAAGCTAAGCAACACCTATCGCAAGATTCGATTTCGGCGCTACGAGCTACGCCCGTCGGCCAGGTGGACAGCTATTTGTCCTCTTTGAATCAAAGATAGGGAACAATTCTCGGCAAAATATTTTTCAGCTCATAGGCATAGCTCAGTTGATAAAGCGCTCGTCTTCTATGACCGTGTGTCATGTCCTGGGATCGCGCCTCGCTACCAACCAATGAGTTTCTTCCCTCGTGGGCACGGTGTGACATGCAGATGTGAAATAGCATTAGCAGTTGAAAGCGTCGCAAAACATTAATTGGAAGGATTCGTCTCAAACCTCCATCAATTAAACAAGGCTAGAATATAATTTGTGGTGAATTTTGGCGATCGCATAGGTACAGTTTTTTACTTTCAACGGCTGGTTCATCGATGTTAAAAGTATAGTTTTAGGCTAAATGATATGTATGCGCAGTATGTATTCGAAGATGTGTGTCACAAGTGCTAACGAGAAGACTGACCAGTCAGTTTGAGCTTACACCCACGTCGCTTAATACATGCAACCTGTCCTGTAATGCCGAAGTCTGACAGCCTTCTCTGCTGAGGAGCTACACTTAGCTCTCGGACATTTCTTTGTAATGCAAATCATCAGCATCTTAGTGCATTATTATTCGTCTTCCAATCACACTGGTTTGCTAAGTACCACAAAGCTGAACACATTTTTCGCATGCAATTGGTTCGCATGAGTTACGGAAACGTCTCATTGTAAATGTCTGATAACCTCGTAATTTATTTTTTCGATGCATATTTACCAATTATTCCAAACTTTGCTTGCATACAATATCTTAGTTTAGTCATTTTTATGATTTGCAATCCAATAATTCTTGAGAAGCATGATGTTCTACGTTATTTACTGCAATTCCGAGCAAACAGCTCAGTTTTTATAATTTTGCATGTCATAATCTGACAGCCAATTAACCCACGACAAGGCTGACAAAATTATTTCATTTCATTCCACAGATACATCATGGAGTATGAAAGAGAACCAATGAAGCTTGGCGTACCGAAAAAGGGGGTAAGTGTTCAAGTGTTTATTATTATTTTGCTGCGACATAAAATATATCACGTTGTTGATGTATTCTTCTTAGATGACAGTTATGTGATGTGTGGTGTCATATTAATCCTCCCTTTGACAAACGGAAGGCAAGGGGAGGAGACGGTGGAGATATGATATTTGTGATGAGTAATAACAGCTCCAGGTAATTGTTGTGCATGGTTGCTGCATAACTTGTTACGCTATGCTCACTAAATTTACGGCACCTTATGCATCAGCGATTTAGAGCACACCCTTAAAATCGCATGTCCAGTGTGGTTTGTTGTCGTAGTCTCCTTTGTTGAATTGTATCAAGTATCCGTGACGTTATTGCGGAATACCCCCTGAAACCATCGAGAAAACCAAAAGAATATGACAAAATGACAAATTGTAATGTCCTAAAAATGAAATATTGATCTTGAATTTATAACATAAACTGAGCTCACTTAGTGGTGCACCCAGCCGCTCGGGTAAGGGGGCTAATCGTTCTGCAAAAAGCGTAGCCTACCCACAATTTGTTGTTTCTTTTCTCTGATTAGGACCACTTCATTTGCCGTTCCATTAAACGAAAACAAGCGCAAATGAATGACTGCGATAATTTGGGGTTTTGACCAAGGGCTTAGTACATAAATATTGCACACCCATCTGACGGAATTGGCCGGAAGTTTGTTTGTTAGGCATATCATCATTACAGCAATGCTTGTGAATTCCTCCGTGATGGAGTGTGCCCACCGTTAAACAGTTCCAGGGACGCGTGAACCCAAACTTGCGACCCTGGCACAAAGTCTGAACCTGGATGTTTAAATTGATACCTGGATGTTTAAATTAGGTTTGTGGTTCCTGATTGCTATCGATTCCGCAATTTTAAGTTCTGCTACATTCTTGGAAACATGAATCATTTAAATTGTAATGGACTTTACTGTGATTGATGCGCTAGGCTGTGTTTGACTGAACTGTTCACCGAAAGTTGTGTTTTGTCTCATGTTTGCGTCCCGCGGATGTTCGTTGACTTGATTCCGTACCCGGCGTTTTGGCTGCCTTATGTACGGAGTACTCCTACATTGATTACAGCTGGCGGATGTATCTTCATGCATGCTCTGGCATATTTTATCATCGTTCCATCCGAAAGCCATTGAGTCATGTATGCGCGTGTATATTCAGTGACTTAGTGTGACATTGTTTGTCGAAGATGTGAAAACTATCACGCTGAAGAACGTCCCTTAGCCAAATATTATAATGTTTCGCTTGACAGTTGCTATATTTAGAGACAATGTGATGAAAAGACTACTTCTGAAAGTCAATGCACATTACACAAGCCCCTAGCACTTCCTTGTTCTCTAGATTGCCTATTCCCATATATTTTAGAGAGCTGTCAGCTCGACTACCTGTTTACCGGTTGGCGGTAAATAAAACAACTTTTAGTCATCTTGTATCGCTATTTCCAACGACCTTTTCCTGTTCTCTTCCAGTTCCAAACTGTCCTTCTCACTGCCTCAAAACAATTTCAAGTCCGAGACTGGCGATTTTGGGATTATGTCGCCAGCGCCATGGTGCTAAAAAATAACGGAAAACGATGTCTGAAAGCAAGGCAGAAAAGCAAGGCACTAAAGGACAGGTATCGTCGCTGTGAAGCGTTCGCGCGCATTGTTGATCGGACAATACATCAGAAGTCGGACTTCAACGACGGCACAGCGACGAAAGCGCTGAGCTCTGAAACCCACCGAGCTGGCACCGAGAGCTGTCCAGCGCTGTCGCCATCACCCGTCTGTGTAACCGACTACTCAGACAACCCAGACAGCAACCCGGAGGACGACCCGACACGGACAGCGCTGAGCACTGAAACCCACCGAGCTGGCGCCGAGAGCTGTCCCTACCGTTTTAACCGATCGAAATCAGAAGCAAGAGACATAAGGATCTAGGCCAGCGCTGTCGCCATCACCCGTCTGTGTAACCGACTACTCCGACAATCCAGACAGCAACCCGGAGGACGACCCGACATGGACAGCGCTGAGCTCTGAAACCCACCGAGCTGGCGCCGAGAGCTGTCGAGCGCTGTCGCCATCACCCGTCTGTGTAACCGACTACTCCGACAACCCAGACAGCAACCCGGAGAATGACCCCACACGGACAGCGTTCAGCTCTGAAACACACCGAGCTGACGCCGAGAGCTGTCGAGCGCTGTCGCCATCACCCGTCTGTGTAACCGACTACTCAGAAAACCCAGATAGCAACTCGGAGGACGACCCCACACGGACAGCGCTCAGCACTGAAACACACCGAGATACCAAGGACTGCACACGGCAGTTACCACCGCCCAGTGATGGAGCCCGCAGAGCAACAAAGAGAAGCACAGCACAGTCACCACCTCCCAGCAGTCGAGCCGATTACTTAGACGATTCTGAAAGTGACCATAGTGACGACCTTACATGGACTCCGCTCAGCTGTGAAACCCATAGAGATACCAAGGCTGACGCACGGCAGTCACCACCGCCCGGTGGTGGAGTCCACCGCGATGCTGAGAACGGCAAAGCGCGGTCACCAGCGGCCAGCTCTGAATTCCACCGAGATACCGAAGGCGGCACAGTGCAACAACCACAGCACAGCTGTCAGGCTCCAGGTAATCATAGTGGCAAAGAAAGGTGGATTTCCTTCAGTGAGCATGAATGGAGTAAAGTTGTTCAGGGGAATCGCAAGTGTCGAGGCTGGACAAAGGCCGTGTATGAGAAGTACAGGCGAAGCATTGACGCACCATGTCCCATCATCTTCAAGTACGGATATGTGCAGAAAGCAGAATCTCGCAAGTCGCACGGTGCAGCGTTCAAGGCAAAGGCAAAATGCAAGTTTGATGGCTGCCAAACATTTATTTTCACGGTGCAGAACCTCCCTGATGCAGGTGCCGTAACCATGGAGGTTCGGTGTTCTGGACAGCAACGCCATCACGGCTACACGGGTCGCTTCTTGACTGGAACCGAAAGGGAGGCGGCAGCCACCTCTGCAGACAGGCTTGGTGCCTACCGCACACGCCAAGATGCTGTGCTCGCGGCTCCCAGTGGGGAGTTGCGGACGGGCAATACGTCAGCAGTGCCCTCCTCCGATGTCCTCCGCCAGGCTGCTGCCGAGAAACGAGCCAGGGAGTGCTATGCGGATGATTGGTGTACAGACGTATGTATAACCCGGGACGTGGCTGATGCCATGGACATGTCTAGCAGTACCTTGAAGGGTGACGTACACCTGGTGTGCAAAATTCCGCTGATGATTCATGTCTACAGGGAACATTTTTTGCGGCACTACAAGGCCGATCCAGGAGTTCTCCACATTGACGCAACTGGACAAGTTTCAAAGAAGATGGGCGAAAAACAGCCATACTACTACGCGGTAGTAGCTGAGGGGGGAACAAGAAGCGAAAAATCCTATCCAATCGCACATATGCTCTCGGAATCACATTCAGTGCCAACAATCAGCATGTTCCTTGCGAATCTCATGCGAGATTACAAACGAGTGACCGGTCATGACTTGACACCTCCACGAATAGTCGTGGACTACTCCTGGGCCGAACTGTACGCCTGCAGCGAAACTTTTAATAAAGTCTCTTTGAAAAGGTACTTGCTTGAGTGCTGGCAGGCCGTGGAGGAAAATGAAAAAGGCGCCCCAGGTACTTCTGAGCTTGTGCTCTGCTCATGTGAGCAAGGACCTCCGCAACGCCCTCAAAAGGCATAAGATCAGCGACCCAGAAACTGTCCATGGGTACATGTGGCTCTTCTCACGGATACAGAATGCCACAACTTTGAAGGAGGCCGAGGAGTGGTTTGCCACAGTGTGCCGTCTGGCACTATCAAAACGACAGCCACAGACCGTACGACCCCCTTCTAACTTCCAGCCCGAGGAGAAGCAAGAAGAAGATCCCGGCCCAGTCCCAGCCCGACCATCGTACCGCACCGGAACGCCTTTCGGTGTGAGGTTCGACGGGATCGCGGACACGATCAAAAGGACCGCAGAAGAGAAGCCAGACAATGATAGAGTGACCAGCAATCCCTTTTACTGTCCGCAACTGACAGAATACCTTCTCGTCACGTACATGCCGCTGCTACCTCTGTGGGCGCAGTTACTCACCCCCGGCACTGCCTCCAATGCGTGCGTAGAATCCTGGATGAGAGTGTTAAAGCGGCAAATCCTGGTCGGCCGTCAGAAGATCCGTCCAGGAAATCTCGTCCGACACCTAATTCGAGATGCATCGGCTCGCCAAAAGGAATCGCTGATTCCGAGCGCACCCGCTAGGCGGAAAAGGACAGGGTCAAGGCGCTGTGACACCAAGCGTCGAAATCAAGGAACAGAAGTGGATCAAACCGAAGCAGAAGAGGTCTGGTACCGAAAGGGCGATAGAGTGCCGTCATCATACCTTCAACAGGATCAGCCACCATCTGCTCTTCGCAACATCATTCGGGAGAGCCCCTGTGAGACACCACCACCACAAACAAAGACGCCACCAGTACAAGAAAAAAGCATTGTGCGTGTGGGTAACACACTCGTGAACGCCCAAAGTATGACTACCCTAGAGCCCGGTTGCATGCTGGATGATGCCGTGATGGACGCCTACCTCCTTGCTGTGGCAAGTAAAGCGACGTCAAAAACTATCGTGTTTAGTGTGCACGCCCTGATCGTGATGAGGAAGTTGGCGTTATCACGAGCGCTGACCGACAAGCTGCAAACTCAGTACGCCATTCACAAGTCCGATCTGTGGCTGGTGCCCTTCAACCTGCAAGCGTATGGAGGACTCCGCCACTGGAGCATGTTCATCGTCGCCTACAGAAGAAAGCGAATCGTCCTAGTGGACTCACTGACTCCGAGGAGTCCACCGGACAGGGCCCTGGCCGACGTGGTAGCGCTGATCAACGCGGGCCGTCGACCTGACTCATGGCAGGGATGGCGGCTGGTAGTCCCCGATAACATCCCGCGGCAGGATGACAGCGTGTCCTGCGGCCTGCACGTCTGTCTGCACGCCGCCGCTCTCTGCGCGGGAGACGTTCGCCATCCAGGCGACAACGTCGAAGAACGACTGACCTTCTTCCAGGCTTACCGGACGGAAGTCCGAACGACAATGGAGAACGTAAGACATTTTTCAGATAGCCAAAATTAAATGACATAATCGGCGTTTCACGAAGGATTATTGCTCGAAGTGGTTTAAATTATTTGAGAACATTTCAGAACATACCAAAAGTTAAACACGATTGCTTCAGGTAATTTTAATGGCAATCAATAGTTAAAAACGCATTGACTGTACTCAGGAAATGTAAATAGGTGTAAATAATAAATGGGATAATTGCAAACAATGAATACGTAACCATTATGATATTTCTGGACTATTCTGGACTAAACTGAACTATTTGGGAATTCCTGCAACATATTGCCAGCTCAAATATTATATATTGCATATTCCTTGCTAAAAGCATTTTCTAAGCGGCTGCCGACGAGACGGTAGGTAGACTATGGAACCGGCTGCCGACGAGACGGTAGGTAGACTATGGAAGCGGCTGCCGACGAGACGGTAGGTAGACTATGGAAGCGGGAGTGCCAAAAAGTCCGTGCTATGTATTATTATAATTTGTTTTCCCAAAAGCAGTCAAATACTTTTTCGGAATACTTTAATATTCATCGAAATATTTAATATGTTTGAAACATTTGGCACAATCATCATTCGTGAAAACGCCTCATACTGTCCATTATCCCATTCACAATGCTTTAGCCAAGGATTGTGAGACAGAAGTTGTTGTTGAAGCAGATTGTTATAGTCTGGGTATATATAACTACGGCAAGCTGTTCTAACCACCTGTGAGGAATGCCAAAGATGGAGTGTTTGAAATAAATACAATATTGCTTCAAAAAAGTGCTGTGTATGTGTTACTTGCGCCTTAGAAGTGAAGTACTCAGTCACATTGTACTGCATTTGTATATCATACAAACTGTCGGAACTCCGCTAATGTTACTATGTAGTGTCTGATCTACTAAGTCTCTAAAATTATGTAAACACCATCGAATGTATATACGTAGCTTTCGAAAGCTTTCAGTTGGTATTTCCGATATCACACATACACATCCGATGGTATTTACATAATATTAGAGGCTTAGTGGATCAGATCACGATGGCCCCTGGCCGAAACGTTGAGTAATAAAGTATAATCTTTAACGTTACTTTTGATGTCAACTCAGCACCTCCTGGTATATTGAAGGTAGTATGCTTTCTTTACACAGATGGTCTGTAACAAGAAATGCTCAATGGAAAATGTGCTGTCAATGTATGGCATTAATATATATATATATATATATATATATATATATATATATATATATATATATATATATATATATATATATATATATATGTGTGTGTGTGTGTGTATATTTATATATACATCAAGCTGGCGTTCGAATTTATTATATCCCTTTGAAGTGTAATCAAGGCTAGTTAACTTACAATCTATTGCATGCATCATGTTAGCAAGCCTATGATTATTTGAGAACCATTTTAAGTAGTCAAACAACATGATATGCGACAATTTTGGTTATTGTGTGCCTGACATAACTTGTATGTCCATAGACGCAAACGGCCGACTGGGCCGTGTTCCTGCCGCTCACCGCTATGCAGAACTTCAGCCCGAAGCGAGTAGTCCCACCGATCAAGCGGATCAGGAAGCTGAACGTAACGGTGCAGAGCTACCTGGCTATGCTGTAAGTCTGCTACAAGTGTCATTAATTATGTCCTCGTTGTAGAGTTCTGTAGCTTTCCCCAATGAAATGTATTGCTTAATCTACATGTGTGCATCCACAATAATGAAAAAAGGTATGTTGGAGCTGATTGAAATGATAACAAAATAATCACAATTCGTCTGGCACTTCTCTGTTGTTTTTTGCGGCCTTAACCTTTTCAATCCCCTTGCATTTACGCCAGAGAGCATTAGCCGGAAGCCCAAATCTTGCCTGGTCAAATTGACCAGAAGTAGCTTACCCCGTCTGGGCTGCATGGCTTTCGGTCGACCGAGAGCCCAAAAAAACTATTGATTACATTCCTTAGTAACTATAACCGGCAAGATTGTTTGAAACCGTGATGAATGGCTCTTAGATGCTCCTAGGTTTTATACATTTTGTGTAATGAATGAAATACAATATTCAATACACCAGGAGATACATGAGGTTCAATAAACTATTATCATATTATATTACAGGACTCAACGTTTCGGCCAGGAGCCATCGTCAGGAGTGAAGGTGGCCCCGGTCAAGAAATGTCTAGTCCTGTAATATAACCATTTCGAATAATTATTTTGTTATTTAACGACGCTTTCAACTGCTATGGTTATTTGACGTCGGCAACTGTAACGCCATGACAGCGAGTGGAGAAGCTCCTTGGCCGGCAGAGCGACTCGAACCCATGACCCCTGTCACGTGAGACAGACGCTCTAACCAACTGAGCTATACCAACCCCCTAATATAACCGTTTTATCGTTGATCTTGAATATAAACTAATTACCTCCTGGTGCATTGAAAGTCGTGTTTTATTCTTTAAACACAATTGCCTGTAAGACACCCTGATGGTTTATTGCGATGACATGACATTATTGATTAAACAGGGTGCATATAATTTGTTTAGGCTTGCAAGTTCTCATAAATATTTTTGTATACTCAAAATGATGTGGGTAATATAACAGATAATTCGCAGAATGTAGAATGCATTTGCAATTGCTAATTATATACAATCATTACGGTCATGCGTGTTCAGACGTGAAGGGCTGGTTAGTGCACTTATCGGTGATAGCTCACATTTTTGTTGATGAAGCTCAATGAAAACATGATTTTTTACTTCATGTCCAATAGCTATCAAAGTTTTGGTTCCTTATGTGTTCCATGGTGCCAAAAACGCACGGGGTACCGATAGTTATGCAGTTGACAATTACGTCGCCCTGCATAGTGAAAAACCAATAGGCATGAAATCAATAATAACTAGACATTGAAAGATGTATGAGTTTTAAGAAGCATCATAAATGCTTTTTTATTTTATTTTATTTGACAAACCATCCGATTTCAGGGTACTGATTCGTGACCCATGCCTATAAATATGCAGTGTTATTCAAGACGATATCGCACAATTCCATTAATTCATATCTGCAGTCAGTCGGAGTTGACCGGCCAACTTGTGAGATGTCATTCTTGTTGCATCGTTATCCATCTGCAACTGTTTGGAAAGCTATTTTTATGTATAACAAGATGCAATATAGCTATTAGGCGTTTCACGAAGGAGTATCGCGCGAAATGTTTCACAACATTAAGAACATGTTAGTGTATACTACAATATTCTGACAAACAATTGGTTGCCTTAGGGGAATGTAGTCATGATAATAACCAAAAAGGAATTCTTAGTGCTCATAAAATATTACCATTCAGAAATGGTAAATAAACCATCTTCAAAACAACCAATATTTTGCAGGATTTGCTGAACATCTGTCCATCATATGCCGGACATATCCTGCAGGTTAGGCATTCATTGTTTGAATTGATCTCATTGAAGATTTCCACCTGCAAGTATTTCCTGAATGCAGCGAATGCGTTTTCACTTATTGATTGTTGGTAAGGTTGTCTGAAGCAATCATTTTTAGCTTTTAGTATATGCTGAGAATGTTTAAAAATGTTGTGAAGTATTTCGCGCAATAATCCTTCATGAAAGCGCTTCATATTATTTGCCCGAGCAAAATGTGATCGATTAGCATATTATTTCTGCATCTCTAGCTGTGCTGAATTGTCATCTATACACCACAGTTCTGCCTAATTAGCTTCCGAAGCCACTTCCTATAGATTAAAAGACATTACAGGGGAGATTGGCAGGGTGGCTTCACTTGCATATTTATTGCACTATGGTTCAATTTTAACTCCCTTGGCTTAAGTCCTTGCCCGCAATAGTTTGCAACAAATTGAATTGGAGCCAAACGGGACTGAATAAGCCATTAAAGGATTGTTTTGCTCTTATACCATAAATCTATGTGACGTAAAATAAGACAAAAATATCGAGATAATTTGTCGTGTTTTCGCAGAAGCTCGGTGTCGTCCGAGGAGCTGAGTGCATCTGAGGGAGAGCACCGGACTCCTCGTCCTGCTTACCGAGACGAGGCAAAGCCCGCCTCACTAGGCGCAGCGTCGACGTCGGCGGCCACCGCATTGACTACATATTCTTATATTTAAATGGCGACAATGTCACTTTCTTAGACCATGTTTATTGTGCATGACTCAAAGTGTTATGACTTATCTTATGCTGCATTGTATTGTAATATTGCGATCTCATTCTTGGACAGAATGTGAACACTGAGTGCAGTGCGGCAGACCATTGCCTGTCTGCAGATATCAGTGGAAGCTTACGGTGTGTGTGATTAGGGTTTTAGGGCGCATTGACCATGGTAGATCATTTAGCGCCAATAGACGCTTACGGGATGGTAATGCATGACGAAAGTGGTATGGATATGGCCGCTAGATATAACCAGAACGGCGGGTCTCAGGTTAATACGACAGCGTAATGATATAAAGTTCAGAGCTTAACGTTTGTGATATGCCGAGTTCTTTGCGATGGAGGGCGGGATGAAAATCGTCCGGCTTAACCTGGTAAGATGTGGCCAAGACGCATTGCCCTCCAAATATCACATGGTGCATGATAAGTCGGAGATTGTACTTATTTACTTGTTGCTTGTTGTCTTCGGGTTGGTGTAGGCCCATTGGTTGGGTATCACTGGTCCCGATCAGGTCACACAGTATGAGCATTACATTTGCATACGTTGAGACAGTGTCCTAAAATTATTTCACCATTAACTGTGCGGATGAAGAAAGAAGTTCCTTGGGAATAGTGGAAGATTTGAAGAAAATAAAGGATCGTCACTTAAGGATTAAAAAGGGGGATACCCTTCACTTCAGTCACATGCATTTTACATTATTTAGTAGTCGTGTGTATAACGACTGTCCACACATGTGGCAAAATGGTAAAAACCTAAGGCAAGGATGAAATAGCACAACTCCATTAACTGTGAATTTCCAGGTCACATGGTCAATTATTTTACACTGCGTTGAGATGGTTGCATCTGAATGCGTATCGCAGAAAACGAACCATGTGAGCTTGGCTGTGGTGAGCTCAACTGGAGCGGACGAACATGCGTGCACTCTCCACCGAATCATCAGTCACCCGTGACTGGTGCATGCTAGTCTGTTTCGGTCGATCGCTAGTCGTTGCGCCGAACGAATGTAGCAAACCAGGCTCGCCTGTCGCCTTCGTCTGGGCCACGACGCCGTAGAGGAATCAGACGCGGTATGCGTCTGAGTGCGGCTGCAGCGCAAACTGCCGAAGGCCAGGCGGCAGACCTGCCCGCCGACCTGAGCTCGATGCTGTCCTGCTGAACACGCAACACCCGGGTGCGCGCCCTCAGCGAAAGTGTGCCCGGCTGGCGAACTGCGAACGAGCGCAAAGTTCGTGATATCATGGACAAGCTGATTCCGGTCACAGAGCTGGCCCCGTTCGATATCGCCAGACAAACAGCACGCTAAAAAAGTCAAACCTCCGGGTCGATACGGCTGGCTCCTTCCAGCACATGTTCGAGACGGGCAAGTGGACGGTGCTGAGCAGGGCTCTGCAGTATTCTAGTGCCACCGTTGGACTGTCCATGTTACTGGCGTTAAAACGTTGCTTCTTTTGTACATATTCCATCATGTGAACGGCTTGACCTGACATGACCTCTGACCTGCCAAGGTCACATATCTCATTGAACGTTTCAATTTCGATTTAGTTTTGAAGCGTATTTAATTTGCTTTCTTCCACTACGACTTGAGCATGCCAAGTAATGACAGTCACATGCTCCATCCTCACATATAGGTCAAAGTCGAATATCGAACTGGAACTCGTTGACCTCTGTAGGTCACATCTTTCGATGCCCCGGGAAACGGCGTGAGTTGTCGACGTGTTTTTGCACCACATATGTTTGTAACGATTTTAAAAGAAATTGAAGGGGTCGCGATTTCCCGTTCCGCCGGGTCCTATGCTAAACCCTATGGGAAATTAACCATTAGGTCGAAAACTGATTTTATCGGGACATATTTTGATATATCTCCGGAATTAATCGGACGCCAATGATTCTAGTGCCACCGTTGGACTGTCCATGTTACTGGTGTTAAAACGTTGTGTCTTTTGTACATATTCCATCATGTCAACGGCTTGACCTGACATGACCTCTGACCTGCCAAGGTCACATATCTCGTTGAACGTTTCAATTTCGATTTAGATTTGAAGCGTATTTAATTTGCTTTCTTCCACTACGACTTGAGCATGCCAAGTAATGAGAGTCACATGCTCCATCCTCACATATAGGTCAAAGTCGAATATCGAACTGGAACTCGTTGACCTCTGTAGGTCACATCTTTCGATGCCCCGGGAAACGGCGTGAGTTGTCGACGTGTTTTTGCACCACATATGTTTGTAGCGATTTTAAAAGAAATTGAAGGGGTCGCGATTTCCCGTTCCGCCGGGTCCCATGCTAAACCCTACGGGAAATTAACCATTAGGTCGAAAACTGATTTTATCGGGACATATTTTGATATATCTCCGGAATTAATCTGACGCCAATGATTCTAGTGCCACCGTTGAACTGTCCATGTTACTGGCGTTAAAACGTTGCTTCTTTTGTACATATTCCATCATGTGAACGGCTTGACCTGACATGACCTGTACCTGCCAAGGTCACATGTCTCATTGAACGTTTCAAGTTCGGGTTAGATTTGAAGCGTATTTAATTTGCTTTCTTCCACTACGACTTGAGCATGCCAAGTAATGACAGTCACATGCTCCATCCTCACATATAGGTCAAAGTCGAATATCGAACTGGAACTCGTTGACCTCTGTAGGTCACATCTTTCGATGCCCCGGGAAACGGCGTGAGTTGTCGACGTGTTTTTGCACCACATATGTTTGTAGCGATTTTAAAAGAAATTGAAGGGGTCGCGATTTCCAGTTCCGCCGGGTCCCATGCTAAACCCTATGGGAAATTAACCATTAGGTCGAAAACTGATTTTATCGGGACATATTTTGATATATCTCCGGAATTAATCGGACGCCAATGATTCTAGTGCCACCGTTGAACTGTCCATGTTACTGGCGTTAAAACGTTGCTTCTTTTGTACATATTCCATCATGTGAACGGCTTGACCTGACATGACCTGTGACCTGCCAAGGTCACATGTCTCATTGAACGTTTCAAGTTCGGGTTAGATTTGAAGCGTATTTAATTTGCTTTCTTCCACTACGACTTGAGCATGCCAAGTAATGACAGTCACATGCTCCATCCTCACATATAGGTCAAAGTCGAATATCGAACTGGAACTCGTTGACCTCTGTAGGTCACATCTTTCGATGCCCCGGGAAACGGCGTGAGTTGTCGACGTGTTTTTGCACCACATATGTTTGTAGCGATTTTAAAAGAAATTGAAGGGGTCGCGATTTCCAGTTCCGCCGGGTCCCATGCTAAACCCTATGGGAAATTAACCATTAGGTCGAAAACTGATTTTATCGGGACATATTTTGATATATCTCCGGAATTAATCGGACGCCAATGATTCTAGTGCCACCGTTGAACTGTCCATGTTACTGGCGTTAAAACGTTGCTTCTTTTGTACATATTCCATCATGTGAACGGCTTGACCTGACATGACCTCTGACCTGCCAAGGTCACATATCTCATTGAACGTTTCAATTTCGATTTAGATTTGAAGCGTATTTAATTTGCTTTCTTCCACTACGACTTGAGCATGCCAAGTAATGACAGTCACATGCTCCATCCTCACATATAGGTCAAAGTCGAATATCGAACTGGAACTCGTTGACCTCTGTAGGTCACATCTTTCGATGCCCCGGGAAACGGCGTGAGTTGTCGACGTGTTTTTGCACCACATATGTTTGTAGCGATTTTAAAAGAAATTGAAGGGGTCGCGATTTCCAGTTCCGCCGGGTCCCATGCTAAACCCTATGGGAAATTAACCATTAGGTCGAAAACTGATTTTATCGGGACATATTTTGATATATCTCCGGAATTAATCGGACGCCAATGATTCTAGTGCCACCGTTGGACTGTCCATGTTACTGGTGTTAAAACGTTGTGTCTTTTGTACATATTCCATCATGTGAACGGCTTGACCTGACATGACCTCTGACCTGCCAAGGTCACATATCTCATTGAACGTTTCAATTTCGATTTAGATTTGAAGCGTATTTAATTTGCTTTCTTCCACTACGACTTGAGCATGCCAAGTAATGACAGTCACATGCTCCATCCTCACATATAGGTCAAAGTCGAATATCGAACTGGAACTCGTTGACCTCTGTAGGTCACATCTTTCGATGCCCCGGGAAACGGCGTGAGTTGTCGACGTGTTTTTGCACCACATATGTTTGTAGCGATTTTAAAAGAAATTGAAGGGGTCGCGATTTCCAGTTCCGCCGGGTCCCATGCTAAACCCTATGGGAAATTAACCATTAGGTCGAAAACTGATTTTATCGGGACATATTTTGATATATCTCCGGAATTAATCGGACGCCAATGATTCTAGTGCCACCGTTGAACTGTCCATGTTACTGGCGTTAAAACGTTGCTTCTTTTGTACATATTCCATCATGTGAACGGCTTGACCTGACATGACCCTGTACCTGCCAAGGTCACATGTCTCATTGAACGTTTCAAGTTCGGGTTAGATTTGAAGCGTATTTAATTTGCTTTCTTCCACTACGACTTGAGCATGCCAAGTAATGACAGTCACATGCTCCATCCTCACATATAGGTCAAAGTCGAATATCGAACTGGAACTCGTTGACCTCTGTAGGTCACATCTTTCGATGCCCCGGGAAACGGCGTGAGTTGTCGACGTGTTTTTGCACCACATATGTTTGTAGCGATTTTAAAAGAAATTGAAGGGGTCGCGATTTCCAGTTCCGCCGGGTCCCATGCTAAACCCTATGGGAAATTAACCATTAGGTCGAAAACTGATTTTATCGGGACATATTTTGATATATCTCCGGAATTAATCGGACGCCAATGATTCTAGTGCCACCGTTGGACTGTCCATGTTACTGGCGTTAAAACGTTGCTTCTTTTGTACATATTCCATCATGTGAACGGCTTGACCTGACATGACCTGTGACCTGCCAAGGTCACATGTCTCATTGAACGTTTCAAGTTCGGGTTAGATTTGAAGCGTATTTAATTTGCTTTCTTCCACTACGACTTGAGCATGCCAAGTAATGACAGTCACATGCTCCATCCTCACATATAGGTCAAAGTCGAATATCGAACTGGAACTCGTTGACCTCTGTAGGTCACATCTTTCGATGCCCCGGGAAACGGCGTGAGTTGTCGACGTGTTTTTGCACCACATATGTTTGTAGCGATTTTAAAAGAAATTGAAGGGGTCGCGATTTCCAGTTCCGCCGGGTCCCATGCTAAACCCTATGGGAAATTAACCATTAGGTCGAAAACTGATTTTATCGGGACATATTTTGATATATCTCCGGAATTAATCGGACGCCAATGATTCTAGTGCCACCGTTGAACTGTCCATGTTACTGGCGTTAAAACGTTGCTTCTTTTGTACATATTCCATCATGTGAACGGCTTGACCTGACATGACCTGTGACCTGCCAAGGTCACATGTCTCATTGAACGTTTCAATTTCGATTTAGATTTGAAGCGTATTTAATTTGCTTTCTTCCACTACGACTTGAGCATGCCAAGTAATGACAGTCACATGCTCCATCCTCACATATAGGTCAAAGTCGAATATCGAACTGGAACTCGTTGACCTCTGTAGGTCACATCTTTCGATGCCCCGGGAAACGGCGTGAGTTGTCGACGTGTTTTTGCACCACATATGTTTGTAGCGATTTTAAAAGAAATTGAAGGGGTCGCGATTTCCAGTTCCGCCGGGTCCCATGCTAAACCCTATGGGAAATTAACCATTAGGTCGAAAACTGATTTTATCGGGACATATTTTGATATATCTCCGGAATTAATCGGACGCCAATGATTCTAGTGCCACCGTTGAACTGTCCATGTTACTGGCGTTAAAACGTTGGTTCTTTTGTACATATTCCATCATGTGAACGGCTTGACCTGACATGACCTCTGAGCTGCCAAGGTCACATATCTCATTAAACGTTTCAATTTCGAGTTAGATTTGAAGCGTATTTAATTTGCTTTCTTCCATTACGACTTGAGCATGCCAAGTAATGACAGTCACATGCTCCATCCTCACATATAGGTCAAAGTCGAATATCGAACTGGAACTCGTTGACCTCTGTAGGTCACATCTTTCGATGCCCCGGGAAACGGCGTGAGTTGTCGACGTGTTTTTGCACCACATATGTTTGTAGCGATTTTAAAAGAAATTGAAGGGGTCGCGATTTCCAGTTCCGCCGGGTCCCATGCTAAACCCTATGGGAAATTAACCATTAGGTCGAAAACTGATTTTATCGGGACATATTTTGATATATCTCCGGAATTAATCGGACGCCAATGATTCTAGTGCCACCGTTGAACTGTCCATGTTACTGGCGTTAAAACGTTGCTTCTTTTGTACATATTCCATCATGTGAACGGCTTGACCTGACATGACCTGTGACCTGCCAAGGTCACATGTCTCATTGAACGTTTCAAGTTCGGGTTAGATTTGAAGCGTATTTAATTTGCTTTCTTCCACTACGACTTGAGCATGCCAAGTAATGACAGTCACATGCTCCATCCTCACATATAGGTCAAAGTCGAATATCGAACTGGAACTCGTTGACCTCTGTAGGTCACATCTTTCGATGCCCCGGGAAACGGCGTGAGTTGTCGACGTGTTTTTGCACCACATATGTTTGTAGCGATTTTAAAAGAAATTGAAGGGGTCGCGATTTCCAGTTCCGCCGGGTCCCATGCTAAACCCTATGGGAAATTAACCATTAGGTCGAAAACTGATTTTATCGGGACATATTTTGATATATCTCCGGAATTAATCGGACGCCAATGATTCTAGTGCCACCGTTGAACTGTCCATGTTACTGGCGTTAAAACGTTGCTTCTTTTGTACATATTCCATCATGTGAACGGCTTGACCTGACATGACCTGTGACCTGCCAAGGTCACATGTCTCATTGAACGTTTCAAGTTCGGGTTAGATTTGAAGCGTATTTAATTTGCTTTCTTCCACTACGACTTGAGCATGCCAAGTAATGACAGTCACATGCTCCATCCTCACATATAGGTCAAAGTCGAATATCGAACTGGAACTCGTTGACCTCTGTAGGTCACATCTTTCGATGCCCCGGGAAACGGCGTGAGTTGTCGACGTGTTTTTGCACCACATATGTTTGTAGCGATTTTAAAAGAAATTGAAGGGGTCGCGATTTCCAGTTCCGCCGGGTCCCATGCTAAACCCTATGGGAAATTAACCATTAGGTCGAAAACTGATTTTATCGGGACATATTTTGATATATCTCCGGAATTAATCGGACGCCAATGATTCTAGTGCCACCGTTGGACTGTCCATGTTACTGGTGTTAAAACGTTGTGTCTTTTGTACATATTCCATCATGTGAACGGCTTGACCTGACATGACCTCTGACCTGCCAAGGTCACATATCTCATTGAACGTTTCAATTTCGATTTAGATTTGAAGCGTATTTAATTTGCTTTCTTCCACTACGACTTGAGCATGCCAAGTAATGACAGTCACATGCTCCATCCTCACATATAGGTCAAAGTCGAATATCGAACTGGAACTCGTTGACCTCTGTAGGTCACATCTTTCGATGCCCCGGGAAACGGCGTGAGTTGTCGACGTGTTTTTGCACCACATATGTTTGTAGCGATTTTAAAAGAAATTGAAGGGGTCGCGATTTCCAGTTCCGCCGGGTCCCATGCTAAACCCTATGGGAAATTAACCATTAGGTCGAAAACTGATTTTATCGGGACATATTTTGATATATCTCCGGAATTAATCGGACGCCAATGATTCTAGTGCCACCGTTGAACTGTCCATGTTACTGGCGTTAAAACGTTGCTTCTTTTGTACATATTCCATCATGTGAACGGCTTGACCTGACATGACCTCTGACCTGCCAAGGTCACATATCTCATTGAACGTTTCAATTTCGATTTAGATTTGAAGCGTATTTAATTTGCTTTCTTCCACTACGACTTGAGCATGCCAAGTAATGACAGTCACATGCTCCATCCTCACATATAGGTCAAAGTCGAATATCGAACTGGAACTCGTTGACCTCTGTAGGTCACATCTTTCGATGCCCCGGGAAACGGCGTGAGTTGTCGACGTGTTTTTGCACCACATATGTTTGTAGCGATTTTAAAAGAAATTGAAGGGGTCGCGATTTCCAGTTCCGCCGGGTCCCATGCTAAACCCTATGGGAAATTAACCATTAGGTCGAAAACTGATTTTATCGGGACATATTTTGATATATCTCCGGAATTAATCGGACGCCAATGATTCTAGTGCCACCGTTGAACTGTCCATGTTACTGGCGTTAAAACGTTGCTTCTTTTGTACATATTCCATCATGTGAACGGCTTGACCTGACATGACCTGTGACCTGCCAAGGTCACATGTCTCATTGAACGTTTCAAGTTCGGGTTAGATTTGAAGCGTATTTAATTTGCTTTCTTCCACTACGACTTGAGCATGCCAAGTAATGACAGTCACATGCTCCATCCTCACATATAGGTCAAAGTCGAATATCGAACTGGAACTCGTTGACCTCTGTAGGTCACATCTTTCGATGCCCCGGGAAACGGCGTGAGTTGTCGACGTGTTTTTGCACCACATATGTTTGTAGCGATTTTAAAAGAAATTGAAGGGGTCGCGATTTCCAGTTCCGCCGGGTCCCATGCTAAACCCTATGGGAAATTAACCATTAGGTCGAAAACTGATTTTATCGGGACATATTTTGATATATCTCCGGAATTAATCGGACGCCAATGATTCTAGTGCCACCGTTGGACTGTCCATGTTACTGGTGTTAAAACGTTGTGTCTTTTGTACATATTCCATCATGTGAACGGCTTGACCTGACATGACCTGTGACCTGCCAAGGTCACATGTCTCATTGAACGTTTCAAGTTCGGTTTAGATTTGAAGCGTATTTAATTTGCTTTCTTCCACTACGACTTGAGCATGCCAAGTAATGACAGTCACATGCTCCATCCTCACATATAGGTCAAAGTCGAATATCGAACTGGAACTCGTTGACCTCTGTAGGTCACATCTTTCGATGCCCCGGGAAACGGCGTGAGTTGTCGACGTGTTTTTGCACCACATATGTTTGTAGCGATTTTAAAAGAAATTGAAGGGGTCGCGATTTCCAGTTCCGCCGGGTCCCATGCTAAACCCTATGGGAAATTAACCATTAGGTCGAAAACTGATTTTATCGGGACATATTTTGATATATCTCCGGAATTAATCGGACGCCAATGATTCTAGTGCCACCGTTGAACTGTCCATGTTACTGGCGTTAAAACGTTGCTTCTTTTGTACATATTCCATCATGTGAACGGCTTGACCTGACATGACCTCTGACCTGCCAAGGTCACATATCTCATTGAACGTTTCAATTTCGATTTAGATTTGAAGCGTATTTAATTTGCTTTCTTCCACTACGACTTGAGCATGCCAAGTAATGACAGTCACATGCTCCATCCTCACATATAGGTCAAAGTCGAATATCGAACTGGAACTCGTTGACCTCTGTAGGTCACATCTTTCGATGCCCCGGGAAACGGCGTGAGTTGTCGACGTGTTTTTGCACCACATATGTTTGTAGCGATTTTAAAAGAAATTGAAGGGGTCGCGATTTCCAGTTCCGCCGGGTCCCATGCTAAACCCTATGGGAAATTAACCATTAGGTCGAAAACTGATTTTATCGGGACATATTTTGATATATCTCCGGAATTAATCGGACGCCAATGATTCTAGTGCCACCGTTGAACTGTCCATGTTACTGGCGTTAAAACGTTGCTTCTTTTGTACATATTCCATCATGTGAACGGCTTGACCTGACATGACCTCTGACCTGCCAAGGTCACATATCTCATTGAACGTTTCAAGTTCGATTTAGATTTGAAGCGTATTTAATTTGCTTTCTTCCACTACGACTTGAGCATGCCAAGTAATGACAGTCACATGCTCCATCCTCACATATAGGTCAAAGTCGAATATCGAACTGGAACTCGTTGACCTCTGTAGGTCACATCTTTCGATGCCCCGGGAAACGGCGTGAGTTGTCGACGTGTTTTTGCACCACATATGTTTGTAGCGATTTTAAAAGAAATTGAAGGGGTCGCGATTTCCAGTTCCGCCGGGTCCCATGCTAAACCCTATGGGAAATTAACCATTAGGTCGAAAACTGATTTTATCGGGACATATTTTGATATATCTCCGGAATTAATCGGACGCCAATGATTCTAGTGCCACCGTTGGACTGTCCATGTTACTGGTGTTAAAACGTTGTTTCTTTTGTACATATTCCATCATGTGAACGGCTTGACCTGACATGACCTCTGACCTGCCAAGGTCACATATCTCATTGAACGTTTCAAGTTCGATTTAGATTTGAAGCGTATTTAATTTGCTTTCTTCCACTACGACTTGAGCATGCCAAGTAATGACAGTCACATGCTCCATCCTCACATATAGGTCAAAGTCGAATATCGAACTGGAACTCGTTGACCTCTGTAGGTCACATCTTTCGATGCCCCGGGAAACGGCGTGAGTTGTCGACGTGTTTTTGCACCACATATGTTTGTAGCGATTTTAAAAGAAATTGAAGGGGTCGCGATTTCCAGTTCCGCCGGGTCCCATGCTAAACCCTATGGGAAATTAACCATTAGGTCGAAAACTGATTTTATCGGGACATATTTTGATATATCTCCGGAATTAATCGGACGCCAATGATTCTAGTGCCACCGTTGGACTGTCCATGTTACTGGTGTTAAAACGTTGTGTCTTTTGTACATATTCCATCATGTGAACGGCTTGACCTGACATGACCTCTGACCTGCCAAGGTCACATATCTCATTGAACGTTTCAATTTCGATTTAGATTTGAAGCGTATTTAATTTGCTTTCTTCCACTACGACTTGAGCATGCCAAGTAATGACAGTCACATGCTCCATCCTCACATATAGGTCAAAGTCGAATATCGAACTGGAACTCGTTGACCTCTGTAGGTCACATCTTTCGATGCCCCGGGAAACGGCGTGAGTTGTCGACGTGTTTTTGCACCACATATGTTTGTAGCGATTTTAAAAGAAATTGAAGGGGTCGCGATTTCCAGTTCCGCCGGGTCCCATGCTAAACCCTATGGGAAATTAACCATTAGGTCGAAAACTGATTTTATCGGGACATATTTTGATATATCTCCGGAATTAATCGGACGCCAATGATTCTAGTGCCACCGTTGAACTGTCCATGTTACTGGCGTTAAAACGTTGCTTCTTTTGTACATATTCCATCATGTGAACGGCTTGACCTGACATGACCTGTGACCTGCCAAGGTCACATGTCTCATTGAACGTTTCAAGTTCGGGTTAGATTTGAAGCGTATTTAATTTGCTTTCTTCCACTACGACTTGAGCATGCCAAGTAATGACAGTCACATGCTCCATCCTCACATATAGGTCAAAGTCGAATATCGAACTGGAACTCGTTGACCTCTGTAGGTCACATCTTTCGATGCCCCGGGAAACGGCGTGAGTTGTCGACGTGTTTTTGCACCACATATGTTTGTAGCGATTTTAAAAGAAATTGAAGGGGTCGCGATTTCCAGTTCCGCCGGGTCCCATGCTAAACCCTATGGGAAATTAACCATTAGGTCGAAAACTGATTTTATCGGGACATATTTTGATATATCTCCGGAATTAATCGGACGCCAATGATTCTAGTGCCACCGTTGAACTGTCCATGTTACTGGCGTTAAAACGTTGCTGTCTTTTGTACATATTCCATCATGTGAACGGCTTGACCTGACATGACCTGTGACCTGCCAAGGTCACATGTCTCATTGAACGTTTCAAGTTCGATTTAGATTTGAAGCGTATTTAATTTGCTTTCTTCCACTACGACTTGAGCATGCCAAGTAATGAC
The DNA here is from genome assembly GCA_034440575.1 of Imbricaverruca yamaguchii. Lineage (NCBI taxonomy): Eukaryota > Metazoa > Arthropoda > Thecostraca > Neoverrucidae > Imbricaverruca > Imbricaverruca yamaguchii. Next base: position 757,174 of record JAOTOL010001402.1, read on the forward strand.
AGTCACATGCTCCATCCTCACATATAGGTCAAAGTCGAATATCGAACTGGAACTCGTTGACCTCTGTAGGTCACATCTTTCGATGCCCCGGGAAACGGCGTGAGTTGTCGACGTGTTTTTGCACCACATATGTTTGTAGCGATTTTAAAAGAAATTGAAGGGGTCGCGATTTCCAGTTCCGCCGGGTCCCATGCTAAACCCTATGGGAAATTAACCATTAGGTCGAAAACTGATTTTATCGGGACATATTTTGATATATCTCCGGAATTAATCGGACGCCAATGATTCTAGTGCCACCGCTGGACTGCCCACGTTATTGGCGTTACGACTATGTGTATTGCATACACATTTCCTGAATGGGAAAGTGAATAATGCATGGGAATGTGTGGGAAGCAATGCTGTGAGTAATATAGTTACATAATTGGTTATAACTCATTAACCGTTTGTGCTACGGAGTAAATAATAGCAGTGTCGGAATCAGCGTGTCGTTGCGAATCGAATGCGCTATATATCCTAGGCATTCCGGCATTATTTGATTGTTGACCTATGTTGACCTCTGGCGGTCAAACCATTCGATGCCCCGTGGAATGCGTCTGCACGGTGGGTCAGGGACCTTGGTACTACCGTCTCACCGAGTTTGGGCGAAATCGAAGGGGTCGTCTATTTCTGCTGAATGTGAATATCGAACTCCTGCCAACTTCACGGACGTATGGCCCCGAAAATCACACTGGGACCAAATAAGTTTTACCAAGAACGGGCTCTTGAAAATGACGCTAGGAGACAAAAAAGACAGTCCGGCCCCTGATAATCACGTTGGCGATCCAAAAGTTCGGGTTTAGTCCCCTGAAGATCCGCATGGCCCCTCAAAAGTTGGACCAGGCCCTGCAAATCACACTTCCGGGCCTAAAACGTTCGCTCCTGCGCATCTGGAAATCACTCTGGGGGCCATAAAAGCTGTGTCGGTGTCCTTAAAAAGCACGCTAGAGCCCCAAAAAGACGGGTCGGACCCTGGGATATTGTATTGGAGCCTCAAATGTTCGCACCTGGTCCATAAACGCACAAGAACCCCCAAAGTCGCAACTGCCGTACACAAATAAATTATTACCCGGAACACCATTCGTCTCACAAATCGCGTCCATGACCCAAAAAGCCGGCGGGCCCCGGAAGAAAATCATGCCGGGCCACCGAAAAAAAGCTACCTGTAGCCCGACGAATGACACCGAGGGCCAAGAATATCGCGCAATGGCGTTGAAAATATATAACGTTGCACAAAAAAATTTACACAGCAACTCAATCGAATCCACCCGAGGACCGGAAAATTAAGAACATTTGGGGTCCCAAAAATTCACACTGGGCCCAAAGAATTCGTATCGGGCCCTCCAAATTCGCGTAGAGGGCTCCAAAATAATAAAGCGGGCCCCAGAAAACTCGCACTAAAATCCACAAATAAGCATAGGGTTGCCCCAAGAAATTCCATTTGGACCCGGAAACGATGAAGCCAGATTTCCTACAAAATAAAAATGGATTACAAAAAAAAATTAATGTCTGAGCCAGGAGGATCGCTCTGGAGTCCGAAACATAGCACCAGATGCCATGTTTACCATGTACGACCGTGACAAGCGAAAAGCTCGAAAAATCACGGCAACACAGAAGAATATGACGCCGGAAGTTTAAAAAGAATCCGGCCGAGATTCGGACAAAAAAAGGTGCCCAATAATCGAGAGCTTATGCTTCAAGAGCAGAACTGTGGCGTCGGCGCCCAGAACCACGCGCCTGAGCCGCAAATGTTGCACCGGGGAACCAACAGTGGTGCTGAGGGCTCACAGATGTATGTCAGGAGCACCAAATAAACAGAACAGGACCATAAGGGCGCAGCGAGCGGTTGGAATGGCATCGGACCCTCCAAATCGCACCGAGTTTCGCAAAAGGCGGCAAGGCATTCAAACATGCGTCACATCCCCAAATATACACACCGGGAGCTCTAAAAAAGCACACACTGGAGGCCCTCAAATCACATCAGGGTAACGAAACCGCATGAGGCCTCAAAAACCGAATTGTGTCCTCAAAAAGTGACATGGTCCTTAATAACTAACAAAAATTACGGGCATTTAATAAACAAATCTGGCGCTTCGAAAACGCGCCGGTACCTCAAAAATACCGTTGGTGCACAAAAAGGCAACGACGCTTTAACAAAACAAACAAAACTGGGGTCTAAAAAATGTGTAGGGCCCATAACAAAATTCGCGAAGAAAATTCGCAACGAAGAAAACGTAACAGATGAAGTAAATGAACACTGAACCAGGAACTCGGTCCGGTACCCTACCTCGGACAATGTTTAACCAAAGAGATGAAGTGCATAAAAGCTCAGCAAGCATCTGGATTTCTTAACCACCAGAAAGTGCGGGAAGGAGAGATCTCATCGTCGAATTGACTTTATCAAATTTTCCTAGCTAGCATCCATGCGAAGCATTTCATTGCGTAAAATATTGTTCAAAGCTATCATGTATAAATTAGCAAATCGTAGGAGGCCTAGCAGAAACCATAGAACCGCACGAGGTATGGCGAATGCGCCGAATGCGCAAACCGGGTGTATACGTGCACGAACATAGGTGTTTTGTCGACTGGGCATTATGAACTGATATGCCTGAAACTGGAAAATGTTACACTTTTATGTGGTTTGCACGGGTGTAAATTTGGAGTTCTGAGGTGACATATCAAGGGATAACAAGGGAAAATAATTAAGCATGGTGGGGGAGTTAGGGTTGAAATCCGGTGGCAGATGGTGATTGATGGCGTCCTCAATAGGATAGTTAGGTTGGTCACACATTATTTTATTTTATCGAATATAAAGGGCCATTTTGAAAAGTTGTGATAGAAATCCCGTTCCCTTAATCCAAAAATAGCGGTAGGTTGGGGACCCTCCAAATCCGATTGCCCCCTCCCGTCCTGCCGTCCATCTCCCTACATAGTGAGCATTCTTAAAATATGCCGCAGGTAACACGTTGAAACCACTCGGCAGCTTCAGCTCCGTGCCCGGCGACGGATAAGGAAGTTCACCAACCCCCTCCCGCAGCATCTCATAAGCTGCGTGAAGACAAGTGTATTTAGTGGCTGACGGGCCACCCAGCTCTGATCTGTGGATATGCGTAGAACAGAGTTCGGAGATGGTCATAATATGTTTATTTGTCAGTGCGCGTTGTACAGAACAAATGCCCACCATTTTGTTACGGTTTTTTAGTCCGGATTCCTGGACTAAGACGTATATACATATATATGTATCCTGATTATATATATATATATATATATATATATGTGTGTGTGCTTATGTGTGTGTGTATATGTGTGTGTATATGTGTTATATATGCGGGCATATGTAAATCAGAGGCGCAGCCTCTGATTATCAGTAAATTATTTGTTTGTTTACAGCCAGATATTGCCTAAATATCCTCTAGCACACGTGGATCCTTAACGTGGCGTAATATGCTAGGCTTCAATCCCCTTCCGCTGCATCATTGCACCACTTATGGAGGATCCAACGTAGGAGGGGCGGTTCCAGAAATTTTGTTTGGGGAGGCGTGCACTATCTGGAGGTGCACCACTTTACGTACTACAGTGGAAAAAAATGCCGCAAAAAATCGATCAGGGAGGGGTGCACTTGAACATCAAAGAGATGCGCCACATCTCCATGAGGGGAGGAGGGGGGGGGTGGTACACATATCTTCAGTTTTCCTCACCGGACCCATCGGTGAAAGGTGAGTAGCCAAGTAATTTAAAATATCTAACCCCACAACGTCCAATACGCACTGTCAGGAATAATTGAGAAATTTGCATCTGGGCACTCATCTGGAGGAGCACTGCGGAAGTTGCTGAAAAGGCGCCTTCGTTTGTAAATTTGTTAAGCAGGGGAGGGACGTGTTCACTCCGAGCGTACTGGATTTGGCTGAATAATTCGCTCAGCTAGAGGGATTCGCTCGAAGTTTCCTGGAGGGGCGTCTATCTCGATCAGAGTTGCGCCATCATTCCATCATGGGGCACACATTTCTCCAATTCCCTCCGGTGTCAACCCCTGTACATATAGCACTTCTTTCAATTTGATCGTTAAGCAGGTCCTTTCACAACCCACTTTTTCTGGCGCTTCTTAGCTCGCTAGTTTTGTCATCCGGTTGCATCCGATAGTGCTATTCCGGTCGTAATAGCAGCAGAATATACGGTCTTTCTCCAAGTTTGATATGTTCGAATAAAACTAAGAGCATCATAAAATGTCACCATCAGACTTGTGCTCGACTCGAGTTGAATCGTGAATCGACTCATGAATCAATAGTTTTTGGATGAGTCGCAAGTTGAATCAATTCTTTTCCCCCCAAATATATTTTGAGTCGTAAGTCGAATCACATCTTTCTAAAAAATGAGTAGAATAATGAGTCAATCATTCAAATATTATGTGTGGGCAGTGCACACTGAATCATATGGCTCATGAGTCTGATACCACTGAGTCGGATCTGAATCGATTCAAATTTCTGTCAGTCTGTTTGAGTCGCGAGTCGAATCAGATCTCAAGATCTATGTCTCACATATGAGTCGACTAAAAAAAATGAAACGAGAACAAGTCTGGTCACCATAACTATCTGGTCATATATTACTCTAGGCATGTTAGAAAAGATCTAACAACATACTTCCACCAGCATTCAACCACTACACGTGCCATCGGCTGCGTTTTATGTCACGTCCCCCACCATGGAAGCCGCACGCGTTTGTGACGTCATCTGAGAACACCTGATATAGTGCCGTTTAAGGGCACTACTGCTGCATGCAGTCTGTCATCACATTGTCTGGCAGCATATCGCCATTTTCTCCACAGATCATCATCCACCCGAAATTCTCCAAGTTTGCGCGGCATTACGACTACGGACTTGCTAAGCTGCCGTCCCCGCTGGCGTTGCCGATGGAAAATAACAAGATCGCACCCATCTGCCTGCCCTACAACATGACGTACCCAGGGGGAAAGAGGGCACTCACAATTGGATGGGGCCTCACAAAGGTAATAGTTGTACTAACGCAGCCAGAACTCTTCTGGCTACCTTTTCAGGGTATTAAATATTAAGGATGTTTTTCTCTCACAACCTTTCGGGTATTAGTGAGAACATTTTCCTTCAAAACGCAAGAAGTGTCTACGTGTGTGTTGCATTTCGAAATTACATCCCGAAAGTTCCAAAGCGAGAAAACTTATATTTAATTCATAAACTTCCAATCGATAAGTTACGCATTCATATGTCACAGGAAATCCTGTCGAATAGTTAATGTAGTTCCTTTCAAAATAAAAATACAAGGATTCATATTGAAAGAGACTAGCTCTGATTGGAGCTCTTGGGCATGGCTGAATGTAACGCTTTGTCACGTCTGTTCTTTTACCTTACTTGTGAACAGCTTGCCTGACAAAATTAAGACTGTGTGTTCGCGACATCCTGCCGACGTAAAATTATGTCATAAAATCCCAAATACAAAAAAAACTGAATTGTAGTCAAGTTGTGTTCCCCGGTAACCAGTGATGAGGAAGCCTCAAATTTCCCGACGTGATATGTTTAGCTTAACTTCGTTTTGGATACCTCGGTCACTCTTTAAATAGCTCTGGGTCTCAAATCCAGGAGCCTTTCTTGCATACCATCGAAATTCGAGACCATATATATTGCGCTATTAATTTTTTTAAAGACCTTAGTTCAAATTCTTGCTGAGTGGCTTTATGGACCCGGATTCTATTGCTAAGCAGTTTTTTAACGCGAACCCTGGCTCAACCACCCGATCCGCGAATTCCAGTTGAGCGACATAATTGTTGTCGAGGGTTTAATGTGCTATCAATGCACCAACACGCCAACCTCGGCAGCTCGTCTCCTGCCTTATATGCCAGTTGCCACCTGACCCTCTCAGCCGGGGGCTAAATGCGAGCGAGTGAGGCGACTCGAACCCTGTCTTGGCAGGATAGGGAAGACTTTTGCAGGCCAGCGCTCCAACCAACTGAGCTATCGATGCGGCAAATCAGCAACACATTTATTAACAGTTATACGGTAACAAACAATTAAATGGCTTCAGTAGTCCAACATTGATAGCAAACTTAATAAAGTCGCAGCTTCCAAATCCGTTGGCACTTACGACTGACTGACGGGCAACCGTCCAACCGGGCCACCAAGCGTCCCGACGTTCACGTCTTGTGACGGGCTGTCTCAGCAGTCCAACGCCCATCAACGGTCCAAAGCGTTCACAGAGATACCAAAATTAACAGTCGTGCCAGCCTCCACATCCACAGGCAATTACGATTGACAATGGCGGGAGCCTGTCCAACCGAGCGACCAAACGCTCCAGCTCCCACATCGTGCTCACGTGCTACATCTTCCTAGTCTTAACAGTCGACGCCCTCTTACCTTAGAATCTCGAACGCGTACCTGCGCACGCACCAGCTGTGAGTGGCCAACTGAGAGAGCTCGGGGCCGGGTCCCGCAGCGACGACTGGCTATTCTACATGGCGACGAACGCACAGCCGCCACTCGCAGAAGTACGTTCGCCCGCGTCGAAAACCAAAAGCCGAATGAGGGCGATTCGTAACTTCGAGTCGGGACCTGGCCAGCTGCCCGTCACATGACCGCCGACGCCCGACATCGCAGTAGGAAGCATTTCATGTCATTGGCTGATGGTCACTCATCACGTGAGGCATGATCAACACCAGACCAGATGACGAGCGACAGGCCGGACGACCACCGCGTCAGAGACCAACTTCGTCACCTGTACCCGCCAGCCCGTCTGCGCTGCCGCGCCACCAGAGGGGTACAGCTGGCACGGGGCCAGGGGAGGCTAGTACGCCCTTATGCCGCCCGGTCGTCACATTCCTGACCAGTCCCCTGTCCCGCACTGCCGCCCGGTCGTCACACTCCTGACCAGTCCCCTGTCCCGCACTGTTGCCCGGGTCGTCACACTCCTGACCAGTCCCCTGTCCCGCACTGCCGCATGATACAAGGGTGACAGACACCATGACATGGCACCCGACTGGGTCATGTCGCAGTCGCGTCGCGACTGGCCGGCCGTCGGCTCGCCAGAAGCTGAGTCGTCACAGCATACGCCGCGACCGGCGGGGTCGCGTCACCTGCCACGACGGTCATACGTCGGCGGGCGCAGGCGGCTTCCGCTCCCACTCGTCGAATCGGTACACATGGGAGCCAAATGCATTGAAATGAGTGGGGCCCAAACGAACTTCGTTGCAGAATTACTTCAGGGTGACCCGACATCGGCTAGGTCACTCGTCTGTTGACTAGAACATCCAGCTAGATCAGCCAAACACAAACCGTTCACCGCTTAAGAACACAAACGTTTCACGTCGCCCTACAACATTGATGATGCAGCACTAGAGCACGTTGCTCCCCCGATGTACTGGTGCATACTTGGCAGGCAAGTATAGTTACCTTTTGCTACCATACACATGTTGTGGTTGGAGAAACAACGATGGTTTGATGATTGCGTCTCGCCAGATCATACTCGACTTTGTAACACATTTCTACAATGTGCGTTCCATTTTTAAATACCGATGCGTGGTAATGCGGCGGGGCGAAAACGGAATTAGATTAGCTCAAAATAATACAGCACATACCTTAAACCTAGCTGCCCGCCTACTTCCATATACAAGCAGTTATTGGAATATGGGAACTTATTGCAGCTACATAAATGACTCGCTCACACCAACAGGTTAAATGCATGAACTTTGCTCACAATAATACATGGAACAAAATCGATTGTCTCCTTGATTGAAAACTTGCATAATTTGTGTGTCGCCTCCTTCACTAGGACCACTGCCCAAGTTCCTTTACGTGTACTCAATCCCAGCGTAAAAACTGTCAAGCGTGACCTTTTTGCACAGTCATCCCGTAATCTGAACACCCTAGCATGCTGTTCTTCATCCGACCTCTCCCATTAAACCCGTGGGTCCCGCATGACGGCGTGAGTGAGAACATTAAAGGTAGTGATTGTGCATACGTGTTCATACTGTACTTGCTGATTTATTTGATCCTTTATTGTACTTTCTATCACATAAACGCATATCAGAACTCGACTGTTTTATCACCATGATCTTGTTTGCTCGTGTTTCTTTTTATTGACGATCTCTAATTGGGATGTAGGCTGTAACTGATAATGTCTGTTACTCAAACTTTATGTATGAACAGTGAACACACAAACCTCTGGAAGATGATAGCTAGCCCACAATTCCGGCGAGGTTACTTGGAGAACGGACAGGGTCGGCGGTTCTGCGGTTGGCATGGTACACGTTTTCCACATGTCATAGTAATGGTAACATCATGACGATAAGAAGAAGCAATATTAGTCCCTGCAAGTTCATGCCATGATATATTCCGTTCCACATGGTACGCAAAACAAAAGAAAATGTATGTATACGGATGTGGCATTCTGCAAAGGGTATTGCGTTGCGCAGCCTTCATTACATCCGACTTGGTTATCATGTCTATCGCACTGGAACTGTTTAAAGTATCCCATCAACATTAGCACTGCCAAATGAACACCATCGCACCATTGCTACGTCTACACTACAACGTCCCTGCGATGGTCATACGGCTTGCTAACCACCACAAACTTCACTCTCAGTTACTTCAGTAGGCCGCTATGGGGTCTGACACATTCAAGACTTCAGTGCACAGAGATCCACTCCAGTGACACTAAAAACTGTCCCAACCACTTCGGTGAAAGGATCGAAGCAGCTGCTTAATGTCGGCCTCGTTTTGAAACAGATGTGGTGAACGACGGTCGCCCAAAGTTAAACCTTAGATGCAAAAACTTACTTTTGGCTGTTGCCAGTGGTGAAGGCTATATATAGGTAAGGCATTGCCAACCACAGTCCGACCATGCTCGAGTGCTTTCCGGCAATCAATCCATGGAATGTCCGTAACCAGGGGTAATCTTAGACTGTCATTGATCCTGACTGCGACTGTCTTCGCACTGCAGTCAATCACCTATTGAACGGGGTCTGGGGAGGAACACTGGGTAAATCGAGGCACCAACGTCATCTTGTCCATATGACTGATCACTGAGATTCCAAAAAGTGGGGGAGGGCTGGGGATGGTATATACTCCTAACCCTCACGTCACTAAACCCATGTATTGCGTGCAAAAGCAAATAGAAATAGGTTGGAGTTTAGGGGCGCATCGACTGCATCTGTCATGCAGCAAATAGAAATAGGTTGAGGCGACAAGAGTATCGAGGGTCTTTCACCACGTAACTAAGAACATTGGCAACCACTACACCATGGGTGTAGGATCGCAAGATCAGTTTGGGCGGCTCAGCCCTCGATCGATCAACCTTGGGTACCCATAAATACTAATTTCTTCCCGAATTTGGGCGCTTTATTTTGCATCTTTAAAAAATGTCTATATCATAAATTTAATTTTCCTTTTCCCAGTTTCCTATGAGCTTAGCCTATCCGGCGACAAAATAATCAGGAAAGGGCTCATCAAAAAAAACTATTCCGGATATGCAGAATCCATTTTGTACCGACACGACCTCTTCCTCTTTCGCTTCTTATTTTGCCTAATTTCAGTATTATCTTTATGGCATTTATATATGCTACTTCGAATTTCCATCCATCAAAACGGATGAAAAACGATACGAAATGAAGCAACATGTAGCCATCATAACCAACTTCACATTGCGATCAGTGCTAAATGAACAGTGTGATTATCGATTTGAAAAACACAAAATAGGAATACTTGTACAATTTCAATTTATAAAGGACACGCACCGCCAGTACTAAATACCATTTCGAAAAACCGCGATAATATCGTTATAACTCATCACACATTTTGGGAAATCTTACACCTACTTAGTTTGAACACGAGTAGCATGTCGTATTCGGTATTTATGCAGAAATGCTGGAATGTTTGAACTTCCAAAGTGGGGGAGGGGTGATAAGCTACGAGTTGGAGTTCCTGAGTTGCAAGTTGGAGGGGGGGGTTGGAGCCTCCTTCCTCCGACTGGATAGGATCCTACAACCCTGAACTACACCCCCTGCTCCGACAGAATTTCACGCAGCCGGTCACATTGCGCAAGACCCCACTGAAGATATAATCTAGCCTGGTGTGCGGCATCCTTAGCGGACTGCTGACCTACAGTCCGACCATGGTGTGCACAGAAGGGAACCTGCTGCTCGGTGGCATCGGACCATGCTACGTAAGTTGGACCAGTTTGATGCCAATCGGGCCCGCTGGGGAGTCTGGTGAGTCACGAGGTGGCCAATCGGGCCCGCTGGGGAGTCTGGTGAGTCACGAGGTGGCCAATCGGGCCCGCTGGGGAGTCTGGTGAGTCACGAGGTGGCCAATCGGGCCCGCTGGGGAGTCTGGTGATTGTGATGCATCACGAGGTGGTCAAGCTGGCCCGATCGAGAGTCTGGGAGTCTGGTGTGTCAGGAGGTGGCCGAGCAGTACCGCTCGGGAGTATGGTGTGTCATAAGGTGTGTATGGTATGTCAGTATCGCTCAGGAGTCTGGGGAGTGTGGTGTGTCAGGAGGTGGCCAAGCAGTCCCCGCTCCGGAGTCTGGGAGTCTGATGTGTCAGGAGGTGGTTAATCAGTCCCGCTGGGGAGTCTGAGGAGTGTGGTACGCCACGAGGCAAGCTTGATGAGTCGTACGAAATACGCGCATACGCCAAGTACGATGTTCACTCAGCTACAGATGTTGATGACGCTGTAGTCATTTTCTATTCGTAGCAACGTGATGGTGACTTTCAGCACTCTTTCCCGGATCCTTGCACCCGGTCTTGGGGTTCATTACAAGCCACTCCACTTATTCTATAAACTCAGCATCGCAACAAACGAAGTAGGTATCATCGGAAAGCACTCATTGTGTATGGTCAAAATACACCCACGCATTTATTCCGACGAAAAATCCGTCACTAGGGGGCGGGGCGAGTGAGGTCACGATTGACGTTATGTTTGTTGCTCTGGGGATTCATTTTATGGAGAAATTACTAATACAACTGGAACCAGGAACTTAAGGCCAAGTGATCAATCATGTCGAAATGTTTTCCCACCCAAAAATATCACTTTTTTGTTTATTTGTAAAATTTTGAATTCGCGATTTCTCTTGTTTACTGTATAGAACGCACCTAGAAATGTTGTATTAAACTTAGCATCGTACAAATTTCGTACCAAAACCAGAATAATTCATCTAGATCTCGTTAAAGCGTGAATGGTTTAACTTTTTGGAGGTGACCTCACTTGACCTTGACTAACTCGATGACTTTAGATGGCCTGTCTCCAACGTTTTCACACATGCCAAATTAATGTGTGGAAAGGGTAGACCAAATTTAGGCGCGCCGCCGCACGCCACTTTCACTATTCTCGGATAACCTTTGAGGCGGGGAAGACCCCCGCCCCCCCGAGACGGTCTAAAGGAAGAATACGATCGGTTATTTCGCGTTAGAACCTGCGCATTTATTAAAACCTCCAGTTTGCGAATGCAGTGACATTCATTGCAGTTTGGATTTCGCAAATGTCATCTCGCAAATGTCGCTTCTTGCAAAAGAAATGCTGGGTCTGTAGGTGTTATTAAAGCGTGAGGTCAGCCTCTTCACGCATCTCGATCACCTCTTTCTGTTTAGAAGAAACAGCACATGTAGACTGCGAAGCCGCTGGCTGCTTTGAACCCTCGGTTTTCCGCAAGTGTCATCGTGCTGGCAGCACGAATTGAACACAATATGGAGCATGCGACCATTACGGAAAATTTGAGAATACAAACACGCCTCCTTAAAATGTACGTCGACAGGATTACTAACTGGGTCACTGACGGCGTGACGTGTCAACTGCGCGCCATCGGTATGAGCGACTGTATCGTGTAGAGGGTGAGTAACGGTAATGCGAATTGAGTGACAGTATTGTGTGAATTATGAGTGACGGTGCTATGTGAAGGATGGGTGACGATGTTGTGTGAACAGCGAGTACGGTGTTGTGCGAATGGTGGGTAACGATGTTGTGTGAATTGTGGGTGACTGTGCTGTGCAAAGGGTGGGTGACGGTGTTGTGTGAATTGAGTGACGGTGTTATGTGAAGGGTGATTGGCGGTGTGGTGTGTAGAGGGTGAGTGACGGCGTCGTGTGAAGTACGCCCGATGGTGCGGTGTGGCGGGTGGCTGACGCCACTCTATCCCGACAGGGTGACTCGGGCGGGGCGCTGATGGTGAAGGCACCGCTGGTGAAGCGATGTTACATGCTGCTGGGCATCACCAGCTGGGGGCACGCCTGTGCCAAGGCATTTCTGCCCGGCATCTTCGCCAAGGTGCCGACCGAGCTGGACTGGCTGCTGGCCAGCATGCCGGACGCCCAGTACTGTTGACGGCCGCTGTCGCCGCTGGGACTGTGTGGCAGTGAGTCGGCGCCATACCCAGAAAACTGCCGGCCAGACAAACTGGCGGCCGGTGGGCGGTGCTGAGGCAGGAATTGTGGCACAATTCCGGATCGTTTGAGGCTAAAATGTGCATAGGGTATGCAGTTATTTCTGCTCGTATTGTTGGTCCATACAACTTTCAGCCGTCGAAACTACTGTTCGTTCGACGTGGCCGACAGCTGTAATGTTGCAACAGAGTGCTACAGTCTTGCACTGGGTAATGCGCGTCCATGTGCGACGCTACACCCGCACATCCACGTGACAGCGCCGTTCTGCGTCACGCACCTATCTTTCGTTTTACTCAGAATGATTGATCCATGCTGACTTCGTATGTCTGGAACTGAAATCACGCACTTACTTTCAGTAGTTCGCGCGGCGCTTTTTACGCTTATTTACATAGCATGAGCAATGGTAGCATACTTTCACATTCGTACAATTGACATAGACATGGCGTCGTTACGCCCCTCAGACGACGGCGCCGCATAACTTTGCTCAACTGCGAATGCACCGGATACCGAGTGGGCCTAAACTACCTCACTGAGGTGAGGTTGGCAGAGGGCTTCGCTGCCAAGTGCAGCCAACTGGCGGCATTGACAGAGTACCGACACGGCGTGTGTTCCACCTCGAAAACGAGTGGGTGAGTACTCATCTCCGGCTCTCAACACTTGGGTACTACAATAACGGCACTATTTTGGCGAAGAGACGCTGACCGGAATAGTCCAGGAGAATACTGACGAAACAATCTGGGAGACGCTGATAGAACCGGTCCGGAGCCAGTTTGAGGGATTTGAAGCAGGATAGATAATGGCATTGAAGATTCGTATTCTCTTTCGTGCATGCCGGCACGCACGCATTCTTCCATATTTCACCAGGTTTTAGACACCATGGACCGCACGAATGTGCGCGTAATCGTGACAATACTTATATTGTTCTATAAAATACCGCGTGGCAGGCTTCCACAATTCTCAGCACCAATAAAAATACTCGAGAGCACAGCATATCATAAATATAAAATATCTTCACTTCCCAACATCATGCCCGATGAAAGCCTCGCCCGTTGCCAGGCCAGACCCGTCTATGCGTGAGTGATGCGCTACTGTGCCACCTCGACTTAAGACATGATAGGCGGGGCTGTGGCAGCGGCCAGTGGCGTCCACTGCGGCCACAGTCAGCCCCAGTACCAGTGAACCGCAGATAATCAGAATGGCCACGAAAAGCCAGTCGGCGCTTCCACGAGAGCACAGTGTCGGCGCGACCATGACGGCAGAGTGCCGGTGCGGGCGTGCCACACCCTACCGACGCGTGTACTTCTGACTGGCGGTGGCGATGAACACCTCCTCCTCCTCGTCAGAGCTGCTGTCTGACGACGGCAGGTCGCGGAACGGCCGCACAAACGGCGACGAGGCGTCACTGCCATCTGTCGGACAGACGGTCAAACTGTTAGCGCGACGGCAGCAGACAAGCGTGGACCAGACGACCGGTGGGGGCAGCTCGCAGCAGCAAACGTTGATCTATGGAGGGGAAAGGGACGCGAAAGCGCCCGTTCACACTCATTGAAGAACGTTTTTGTCATACAAAACGTGAGGCAATGCAAACAAGTTGTTTCTAGCGGTCATGTCTCCTTATTTTAATTCTGGATTCCTAGCCCGAGAACGCAAACTTTTGCTGGCTTCTGGAGCGCTTTTTGTTTGTAGGTGGACATGGAGATGTGTAATGTCTGTTCACGAAGGAACCGTTATTGGCAGCACCATCTAGCGCATCGGTAGTAACGCATCGGTCAGTGCACGACAACCACGACGTTCGTTTACTAAAACACAATCTTTTGTATATGATAGCAGACTTAAAGACTCACGAAAAACATCGGGTGGATCTTCCATCACAAATCTCTCTCTCTCTCTCTCTCTCTCTCTCTCTCTCTCTCTCTCTCTCTCTCTCTCTCTCTCTCTCTCTCTCTCTCTCTCTCTCTCTCTCTCTCTCTCTCTCTCTCTCTCTCTCTCTCTCTCTCTCTCTCTCTCTCTCTCTCTCTCTCTCTCTCTCTCTCTCTCTCTCTCTCTCTCTCTCTCTCTCTCTCTCTCTCTCTCTCTCTCTCTCTCTCTCTCTCTCTCTCTCTCTCTCTCTCTCTCTCTCTCTCTCTCTCTCTCTCTCTCTCTCTCTCTCTCTCTCTCTCTCTCTCTCTCTCTCTCTCTCTCTCTCTCTCTCTCTCTCTCCCAACCGAGGAACCAACCAACCAACCAACCGACCGACCGACCGAACACCTCTTGACCTGAATCACACACCTCCACACCGCCATCACCGATCCGATCTGGGGACCACCACCCACCTGACGACGCCCTCTTGACACGCGTCAGCGGCACGTCGTGGAACTGGCCCAGCTTCTCGTCGTCCGAGTCGTCCGCGTACAGCAGCGTCTTGTCGTCGGGCTGCTTCAGCTGGTGGAAGCCGTAGCCGCCGCGCTTGCCGCCGCCACGCTGCCTCCGGCCGCGGCTGGTGCACAGCGTGGCGCACAGCATGCAGACGACGACGGCCACCAAGCCGAGCGAACCTGCCGAGTACACAGACGGCATCACACACCAAGCAGAGCGGCCCTGCCGAGTATACAGACGGCATCACACATCAGCCCGAGCGAACCTGCCGAGTACACAGACGGCATCACACACCAAGCAGAGCGACCCTGCCGAGTACACAGGCGGCATCACACACCGGGCCGAGCGAACCTGCCGAGTACACAGGCGGCATCACACATCAGGCCGAGTGAACCTGCCGAGGACACAGACGGCGTCATACACCAGATCGAGGGTACTTGAGGGCAGAATGGCAGCTGCTGCATTCCGCGCGACGCCGAGCGAGCCGACCAGTGGGATTGCATATCACGCCAGGCCCGGTGAGCCTGTGGGTATAGCTATGCAAATATGCACGATACCGAAACGCAACATTACACGAAACGGAAAAACCTGCAGGCGGACAGAAACGGCCTTCTTTTCACACCCCAGTACGCGGCTGGCCGTCGGTTCATCAGAGGAGCCTGCGTGTGTGCAAACAGCACACTCAGTTCAAACCGCAAAACCAAAGCCAATAGATTCAGGACACAAATAGGATGTACCAAAGCGCCGGGGAACCGAAGTTCCCGCCCCCCCCCCCATCAGATCGAGCTTACGGGTGGCTAGAAACAGGTAGTATTAGCTGAATCAAATCAACTCAGTCAATGCCATAAACACAGTAATTTGATCACTGAAGGGAGGCGACCAGACTGTTGGTACACGACAGGCATTTGCATTCACCAATGGTGAATTGCATTCACTAACTTGACCAGGTCAGGTTACATTCGTTTGAAAACTACTCAAATGAGTTCATCGACAGTTGAGCCATAAAATTATTGTGGATCGACAAAGGATGACAACAACTGCACGCATTGCGATCTGAAGCACCTTTCAAGTCGGAGAATGAGCGCGACTTGAAGCCGCTCTCCAGCATGACCAAAGTCTGTCACCGTCATGACAGCACGTCTACAGCCGGTGTAAGCCGCCATTAGCGACACTGGACGAGCAAGGGCAAGGGACGGGCTGTGGTTCTCTCATGCTCCACCCACGAAATCGGTCGTAGTACCACAGCGAGGAATTGCCGACCAACCGCAACTGCGCTCTCTGTGCAGCCCAGGAAAAAATACATCTTAGTTAATTTAATGTACGTGAAAATGCACGAAGCACGGAAATAAGTAAAACCCTATTTTGCGCTGAATTCAGATGTCGGACGCGTGCCTGCAGGTGATTACGTACAAGTTTAAGCAGAGAACCTCGGTGTAGGAATAGTGCCAGCAATTTCGGTACGTGCACACAAAAAAAAGCAGACGAAATATATTATAATTTTGCCGAAGTTGGTCCCGTTTGCACTTACTACCTGTCACCAGGGTGGGAATTAAGGCACTTCTTAAGAGATTTCACCTCTTAAAACATTTTTGCACTCCGGATTCATACTGGATAGAATGGGCTCCACATGTACTCCGACACAAACACGCAGAAGGAATAAAAATACCACTAAAAAACTAATACAAGATTGAAGAAAATATCCACCAAACATGTTATTCTACTTACGGTTACCAAATAACTATACACTTTTCGTACCATCAAGCACACAGACAGCATCCGAACACACACCACACGAAAACATAACCAGCGGAAATGCCGACGACAACGCGCCAAACTTCGCGCCTGCGCACTGAATATAGTGGCCTCCGGTCGCTACAAATTCGGCCGGTGCGTCTCCAGAAACCTGCTTTCGAGCCACCCTATAGTGGGAAAAGCTGACCGTTTTAAGAGACGCTTCCGGAGTACCGGAGGCCGCCGATCGGAAGTTGCTGCGTTATAATTTTCTGTTATGAAAACTGTCCTTTAACCAATTAATGAAAAGTATTTTTTAAATTACGTCATAACCATTAGCAACTTTGAACACATGTTTTGAACACTTAACAGTGCCATGCTGCAAACACAAGACCTTGACTGATCCTTTGCGCACCGCCGTCGCTTCCGACTGCGTGTGAGGTAGTGGTGTTGGGTCTGTATCGTGCAGGGAATTGGCTGCCAATGTAGGTAGGTGTGCACTCTGAGCTGAGGGTGTAGTGTTAATTATTTGTGTTTTTTCATTTTCCCTAGCATTGTACTGAGACCAACAGTGAAAGGAAGGCGCATTGCTCCTGTGAGTTATGAGACAAAGCTGAGCTGATCACAACTCCCTGTCTTGCGGTACCATCCATTGCCCACTTCTTTGTTTCTATGCTTTGATGTGACCAAAAATGATGATGTGTATTACTCAAGCATATTACGTAGACACTGACTAGGTACATATGATTTTCTCGTCGGTTACCGCCAAATAGATTCCATGCACGAAAAATAATGTCCATGAAAATGCACTCCGGAAGAAATCTGTTTGCACTCCGACTCCAAACCCGGAAAGCAAGTTTCCCACCCTGCCTGGCACCCAAATTCGCCTTGCGAATCTGCCTAATTAACATAGGTACCACACTGCGCTACGACCCCTTCTGTTCCAGTCCCGCCCACGTTACGAGGCACAGTACAGTTCAGCGTGACTCCCTCGATCCAGCCGACCGGAAAGGCGGTCACCTGGCGTCTGGGCACATATCACATGACATGACATCATAACACGTTAGGGGCGTCAGGTCGCGCAGATCACATGACATGACATCATAACACGTTAGGGGCGTCAGGGCGCGCAGATCACATGACATGACATCATAACACGTTAGGGGCGTCAGGGCACGCAGATCACATGACGTGACATCATAACACGTTAGGGGCGTCGGGGCACCCAGATGACATGACATGACATCATAACACGTTAGGGGCGTCAGGGCACGCAGATCACATGACGTGACATCATAACACGTTAGGGGCGTCGGGGCACCCAGATGACATGACATGACATCATAACACGTTAGGGGCGTCAGGGCACGCAGATCACATGACATGACATCATAACACGTTAGTGGCGTCAGGGCGCGCAGCTCACATGACGTGACATCATAACACGTTAGTGGCGTCAGGTCGCGCAGATCACATGACATGACATCATAACACGTTAGTGGCGTCAGGGCGCGCAGCTCACATGACATGACATCATAACACGTTAGTGGCGTCAGGGCGCGCAGATCACATGACGTGACATCATAACACGTTAGGGGCGTCAGTGCACGCAGATCACATGACATGACATCATAACACGTTAGTGGCGTCAGGTCGCGCAGATCACATGACATGACATCATAACACGTTAGTGGCGTCAGGGCGCGCAGATCACATGACATGACATCATAACACGTTAGTGGCGTTTGGCTGGACGGCACTCGGCCAGATGCGGGTGGAGCGTGGGCCACCACTGACTAAGCCATGCCGTGTGATTCAAATGAAACTCTGCCCAATGTACACGAGAGTAGAGCGACTTGGGCTCGGCCTCGCTCGGAACCATCACTTACCCAGCAGTATAATGAGCACCATGCGTGGCATGCCCGCCACTAGTTTATCGCGCTTCAGAGCCACCTGCAGGTGGGTGGGTCGCCCCTCGAACACGGAGACGAGCTTCTCCACCGAGTGGTAACCAGCGGCGGATACCCGCAACGTGAAGGAGCCTGCAGATGAGGCACTGGGTCAAGTCACCAGGTCAACACGAAGACGAGCTTCTCCACCGATAGGTGGCGGAACCTGCACCGTGAATGATGATGCGAACGGGGCATCAGGTCAGGTCACAGGCCAACACGGAGACGAGCTTCTCCGAGAGGTAGCCGACGGTTTACCCTGTACCGTGACGGAGCTTGAGAAATGGTAATTAAGTTGGGTCATCACACAAGTTCGCTTCACGCTGACCAATAGCATCAGTTCCCCCAGCAAAATACCAATGAGAAACGTGACCTGCACTTCCTGAGTTCACGCGATATAAAAATAATACAAACATGCCGTATATAGTATACCATGCTATATGAGCCAGACAAAGGGTCATGAGGGTCATGCGCCAACCATTATTGGTTATAACCAGACTCGGTATGTGACAGTGCAGTTCTGTTTCATATTCTCAATTCAACTGAAAGACCATGCAACGACATGCAGAATGCATATCAGCACCCTGTATAATTTGATGCGCGTCAGTGAAGAAACATATGACGCAGCCATGCAAAGGAAGGAAAACTGCCAGACCGAGATAAGACCAAAAAAACAACATCATACGGAAGCACTACCGTCAGACCGAGATGACTGACGAAGTCAGCATCATACGAAAGCACTAAGATCGGACCGAGATCACTGACGAAAGCATCGTCATATGGTTAGCAAAACTGCCCAACCGAGATAAGACTGAAGAATGCAGCATTACACGGAAGTAAATTATGGACTATTCGGTGCGACCACTTTATGAATACAGGAACAATATGTTCTGTCGTTCGCCTGCCACGAGCAATCACGCACAGCTTGATGAAAACCGTGATTATTTTCCCAGAGGAAAACTTTATACTCTTGCTAGCCTAAAGCCGCTGTAATTAAATTGTGGTTTCAAGCTCCACTGTATACGCTTTTACCATGTCCAAAAGAGAACGGCATTTGTCTGCTGCAAATGTTTGCATTACGTTCCGCATATATGGCAGACTGAATGCAATAACGCGACCAAAGAAGGGCCACTATCAGTAGCAAGTGCTGCTCCTGCACTGCTGAAGGAATAAGTCATGTTTCGTGACAGCGCATTAGTGGAATAGCATTGCATTTCGAAAACGCTGAGGTGTCACCACCGACCAGGAAGTGGGCGAACGAACTTCTCCATTGGCGACGCCTCAAACAGCGCGCCAGACGCAACTGCAGCAGCCGCTGCAGCAGCTGACTATAACAGCTGACTGCACTACAGGGTTAAAATATTGGTTTTTCATTAGGTGTGAGATGTCGAAATGAGCATAGCAGGATGTCGAAATTTGACATGCAATTAGTGTAATTAAAAATTTCTGATGCCTTTCAAACTAAAATTTGTGTTGATGGTGTAGGTGACTATGACTGGACCTTTATCATTTGTTTTAAGATCCATAATTTAAGAAAAGATGTATTCGGGATAAGGAGAATAATAACTATGATGAACTGGTATTGTATCCCATCTCACATAGGTCATCCCTTTACCCGAATTGCATTGCAAAATGTTTGTGTAACACCATTCCATATTGACGGCATGCACATGCTATTTATAAACAGGATACTGTTACAAAGGAAACATAAATGCTTCACATCAATGAGCAGGATGCTGATACTTCTTGAAGAAGGATGTCGATTGAGTGTTCAGAAAGTGGAATAATTTATCACTGAGCAACTTTGATAAGCCTGCATATTGTATTCAATGCAGGGCTTCATCGCTTGCTGAATAAGGACTTAAGGAGTGCTGGATGATACCGGGTTTCAGGATACTGGGTAGACTATCTGAATCAGAAGAGGCTCTGTGATAGGGTTTTAGGAAATTTCCTGATCAGAGGTCATTGGTGCACCCCAACTGGCATATTTCAATTGTTGAAGGGCATCAGGATGTCTTCAGTTGAGTTCATGTTGGTTTCACAATGAGCAGCTAGCAAGCAAGGATGCCACAAAAGCCATAGACAGGGAGGTCGATTTAAGTTTCATTAGGTGGTATTTTCCACCCATTTTCTTCAAAAATGTCACACTGCTGCACTAGCTGACTGCAGCAGATGGCACAATGCAACCACCAGCTTCACAGCGTCCCACACATGTCGACTGGGTGGACGAGGGGCGTGCGCAGCCTACCCGTGTTGAGCGTGCGCCAGAACTGGCCGTCGGCTGCCGTGTAGGTGGTGAACTGTGAGCCGTTCACCAGCAGGGTGGCGGCGGCCAGCGGCGCGCTCCTCTCGTCCGTCACAAACCCTGCCAGCGCACACGGCATCCGTCACAAACCCTGCCAGCGCACACGGCATCCGTCACAAACCCCGCCAGCGCACACGGCATCCGTCACAAACCCTGCCAGCGCACACGGCATCCGTCACAAACCCTGCCAGCGCACACGGCATCCGTCACAAACCCTGCCAGCGCACACGGCATTGTAGCAGATCTCGCTCGGGGTTCTCAGGCTCAATTTAAGTTAGGAGTCTGGCGTGATAAAAAAGGTCAGGGATGAGGAGAATGTAAAATGCGTGCATAATTTAGTCATATATTCGGGGACACATGAAATGTTGAATCCTAACGAGAGCTGTTGAATTTAGTTGAAGGAAGAACTATTTTAATTTATGAACTAGACAAAAACATCGACAAACATTTTCTCGATGCAATATCTACAAAACTAGATGTATTCTGCGTGATCCCAACCTCTAACCAGCACACAATACACCGGAGGTGTTACCAAATCATGTGGATACATTTTATACAGGAAATAGGTGCCTGGACACAGCGTGGCACGGTTCAGTGATTCCCGACCACGCATGGAAGCTCATCATAAACACATTGTGAAGGTAACATTGAACATTCGCTTGGTGTTAGCATGAAGGCCTGGAAACTAAAAAGGCTTAGTAAAAAAAGGCCACCAGAACCACGAAAGTGATGCCACCTCCTCCAGAAAGCGCAGACACGGTTTATGCATGGACCGGAAAACACAGAGCAGTTCAATGTCAGGAACGCCTTGATATGGCTCCTGCGAGCGGACTACTTGTGGTGGCCACAGACAAATCATGCCAACAAATTGTACCTCGCCTCTTGGCTTTGCCAAGGGAGGCACAGACAGATCGGCCATCGCCTTTACAGCAAAAAGACATGCTTTCTCATGTGAATTAAACGGACCGTGCACACCCTGCTGGCATGGTCAGCGTGCACACCGCCATACCCTGCCCAGTCGACGTAGACCGTGTACACTCTGCTGGTATGGTCAGCGTGCACACCGCCATACCCTGCCCAGTCGACACAGACCGTGTACACTCTGCTGGTATGGTCAGCGTGCACACCGCCATACCCTGCCCAGTCGACGTAGACCGTGTACACTCTGCTGGTATGGTCAGCGTGCACACCGCCATACCCTGCCCAATCGACGCAGACCGTATACATCCTGCTGGTATGGTCAGCGTGCACACCGCCATACCCTGCCCAGTCGACGTAGACCGTGTACACCCTGCTGGTATGGTCAGCGTGCACACCGCCATACCCTGCCCAGTCGACACAGACCGTGTACACCCTGCTGGTATGGTCAGCGTGCACACCGCCATACCCTGCCCAGTCGACACGGACCGTGTACACCCTGCTGGTGTGCGATGAAGTCGAGCATGGCGGGCCGGTGATGACGCCAGAGGGTCGACAGCTGGGCCGGCTCGGGCCCGGCGCAGCACGACACGAATACCGACAACGGCAGCGTCAGGTTCGACCCGTACAGGTAGTCCTGGCGACAAGGTGCACCCAGGTCACGTCAGGGTGGTACATCGGACCGGGGACGAGCGTAGGTGGCCCTTGTGACAAGGTGCACCCAGGTCACGTCAGGGTGGTACATCGGACCGGGGACGAGCGTAGGTGGCCCTTGTGACAAGGTGCACCCACGTCACGTCAGGATGGTACATCGGACCGGAGACGAGCGTAGGTGACCCTTGTGACAAGGTGCACACACGTCATGCCAGGGTGGTACATCGGACCGGGGACGAGCGTAGGTGGCCCTTGTGACAAGGTGCACCCAGGTCAAGTCAGGATGGTACATCGGACCGGGGACGAGCGTAGGTGGTCCGAACGTAGGTTGTCCTGATGGTAAGGTGCACCAACGTCACGTCAGGAGGGTACATCGGACCGGGGACGAGCGTAGGTGGTCCGAACGTAGGTTGTCCTGATGGTAAGGTGCACCAACGTCACGTCAGGAGGGTACATCGGACCGGGGACGAGCGTAGGTGGTCCGAACGTAGGTTGTCCTGATGGTAAGGTGCACCAACGTCACTTCAGGAGGGTACATCGGACCGGGGACGAGCGTAGGTGGTCCGAACGTAGGTTGTCCTGATGGTAAGGTGCACCAACGTCACGTCAGGAGGGTACATCGGACCGGGGACGAGCGTAGGTGGTCCTGGTGACAAGGAGCACTCACGTCGCATCTGAACGCCACGGAAAAAATGGAGCATAAACCACCAGTAGGCAGATTGACCACCCAGGTTAGATCGGACAGAATATGGTATTAAGTCAGGCTCTTTAAGTTGTGCCGGCTCGGGATGAAATACGAGTGAAGGTCAGCTGCATTGCGACCGACAGGCGTCTAAAATGTTGAAGCTAATCGGTACCATAATTTTCACATTGATATATCTTGTTCCAAACCAAGTACCAACAAAGGTGCGCCATTTCGCGACGTAGCCGAACGAATCTAGCTCAGCACCTGATGAATGGATAGCATTGTGCTATAATCCACTGCCAAAATTGCACACCACAACCGTCTGGCACCTTAAAGTATTAACTAGTTCAGTCACCTTTCCCGAAATGAGTTTACTTTCAATTGTTAATGTTTACAATGATGCTATGCTGCTAAATGGTTCACTTTGGAGAACTTGTGTGCATACCTGATACAAACGAGACATTTGAACCTTTCCATGTGCGTTTCAGACTTACATCAAGTTGAAGCTAAACCAGTTTTGGCCAGATACGAGAATGTGCTTTTTGAATGTTTTCGAATACGATGTGAACGGATGGTTATCTGCGTGCCATCACGAAACAAAATCTACAGTAGCAGCTGCAGAATAGACTATGCGAAAATTTGAATGGGCTAACTCGCCAAGCGGCCAACCGAGCCAAAAAGCAGGTGAGTTCACAGTTTCGGAAAAAACTATCCTATGACCAGCATTAAATGCACGCATGGTGCACGTAGGCAAGGAACTAAGTTTGCGTGCATAATGGTACGAAGGTATCACCTACATGCAGTATATTACAGCGCATTGAAGTCAAAATAAGAGCCAGCCATTATGCTTGCTATACTTAATATTTTAGTGTCAAGCAATACTCATCTATGCATTAAGCCGGTTAACATGCGAGTTCACTGCCTGTTACTGTTACCGAAGATGTGCTTTGATGAAATGTCAAAAAACGCATTAAAACAATCGTGCAACTTAGCACGTGGGTTCGAAACGCCCATAGTAGCTCAGAACTTCAATTGTCAAGCAAGTTACCAGATGTTTGTGAAAATATATAACATGTGCTCCTTGTTCATATTCAGTGACACCTCGTTTTAACAGCCTGGCAATGGCAAAGGCTAAGTGAAATACATGACAGTTACGAACAAATATCACGACATGTAGCTAAGTCTCTCCTTTCTCGCAAAAACACGCAGCGGACGGTCGCAGAGTGACCACAAAAGCATATATAGAATACCCCAGAATACTACTTTGAGATACATACAAACAAATGGGGGCATGCGATAGGCAAAATGTTCATGCCCCTCATCTTGCTGTTAGCTAAGGGCTGGAGCATAGTCAAGGAATGACGGTCAAACTTCAGGTAGGCAAAACAAATGGCCTATCTCCCTCTGGATAGGCCATTTATTTCGGCCCCAAAACAAATGGGGCGACGTCACCGGCCCATCCGGCGACGCCAACGGCCCAAGAGGGACGGTGGCGACGCCGGATATTTTACCACATGACACACCGCATCACCGATGAAGGCCGTCAGCCCGCCCGCTAAACAGATCCCGAGTGACGGGTCGAGAATGTAGACAAGGCGATTAAATGCGCTCTCACCATCGTGCATTGTGTTATAGCATCCATCAATATACAACTCAGACCAACCGCAATATCGCACAGTAACAAATCTATACTTTTTACTCTATACACATAATTGGTTGGTTGGCTATTTGGGCTTGGGAGCGCATCGACTGCTTCAATTATACAGCGCCCATCCATACATATTATTGCCCAGTGTCACATACACTATTACATCGACGGACGACCCACTCACCACCAGGCTGCCTGTGTGGGGATGCACGTCGGCCTGGTGTCCCACGCCTCCAGAGAGCGCGCCGGCTCCCCTGCCGTCGCACCGGCCGGTGCCGTTCGACAACGTGCCCTCAACGTGCACGTACTGGGAGGCCAGCGAACGGAACGTCTGCCGGCCGGGGCGTTGTCAGAGCGAGTATTAGCGGTCAGAGAACAAAACATCCGGCGGGTGGGATACAGGAAAACTTTGTCAGAGAACGCGCTGGGAGGCCCGCGAATAGAACGCCTGCCGGGCATGACGATATCAGAGCACGCAGTGAAAAAAGTGCTCAGACGTCCTGCACGCAGTGCTCTGACGTGCAGGACGTCAGAGCACGTTCTGCGAGGCGAGAGAATGAAATGCTTGGTGAAGGGACCACAGCTTTAGAGCATGTGCTAAACGAGCCGATGGGAAACGCGGTGGATGGGACCCAGCTGGGAAATGGCAAGAAAGCGCTCAAAAATTCACAGCACAGGAAACAGTAAGCACATCGCAAGCTTATAGCTATCACGTCTCAAGTGATACACGATACATAATTGTCGCGAAAAAAATACGTGTTTAAACGCAAGAAGACTCTCATTAGAACTGTGATTCAAATCAGCAACAAAATAATTCCTAAAAACTGAGGTTTTCCGTGAATTAGTATGCAGAGACGTAGCAAGCTACAAGAGCCTGTACACTGGACACGCGGCGCATCAACTGGATGGGGGACTGAGCCATCGCACCTGCTCATCACCAGTGGCGAGCGCGCCACGCTGCCTGTCCCGGTGTGGCGCCGCGTACGGGAAGGTGACGGCCTCCCCGCCGGCCCTCACCACCAGAGTGCGCACGGGCCGCCTCTCGGCCAGCCAGCCAATCAGCGCGCGGCTCTCGGCCGGCAGCCCGCTGCGGCCGGCGGTAGCTGTCGGACAGGTAGCGGAAGCAGTGAGTGGCTGGCAAACGGTGACGACGCCATCAGCTGATCCTGACAATATCGGCCGGCAGCCGGCCGCAGCTGGCGGCGGCTGTCGGACAACATACCAGTTACACAATGTTCGTTAAAATGATTGGATCACGTTGAACACTGAATCGACATCCATCCAAAAAAATCCGCATATGCTCTTCGAAATATATGCTTAGAGTCTCCGCGACTAATTTCCCGCCGCATCTAAAAAATAATGGTCATGCATTTGCTCACTATGACGGCCATTCACACATGCACATTCCCTAATAGAACTGCCAGTAATGTCAATGCCTGTGATGTCAATTTGTAATTTTGTACTTTGTGATTTGCGCTTGCAAATTTGTTAATGAATCATAATCGCGAAATATGATTTTAGCAAACGACGTCAATTCTGATGCAATCACAGTTTTTTTTGCGTAATCTGTTACTTATTAACAATGACGAAATTGGCTACTGCAGGCTGAAGAATATAAATGTAACAGGACACTAATCGCATGATGTCCGCACGGTTGTGACAGTTCACCTTACTGATGCAAAGTAGCACACGTCAGACGCAAGTAACGAGCGTGACGTCATCTGCTTGGGTCCACGTACCGGGTGTGACATCATCACTGAAACTCTGATCCAGGTCGGGCTCGGGCGTGCTGTTGTTGCAGGTGGGTTCACGGTGGCGATGTCGTCGGTCCAGCGCCGGAACAACATACACGCGGTAGTCCTCCAGCAGACGTGCCACCTCGCTGTCAGTGTCATACCGGCCGACCAGGTGGGAGGCCAGCTGCAGCAACAGCTCCCGCGACACCTGACAGCGACATCACAGCATGAACAGAGGGCCGGCCAGGTGGGAGGCCAGCTGTAGCAACAGCTCCCGCGACACCTGACAGCGACATCACAGCATGAACACAGGGCCGGCCAGGTGGGAGGCCAGCTGTAGCAACAACTCCCGCGACACCTGACAGCGACATCACAGCATGAACACAGGGCTGGCCAGGTGGGAAGCCAGCTGTAGCAACAACTCCAGCGACACCTAACACCGCGGCTAGAATGCACGGCCAGCGAGATGAGAGGTCAGCCGCAGTAACAGCTTACGTGACACTCAACGACGGTGCTTTAATGCCATATTTCGGCGGGAATGACATCTAACTGATAAAACATGTACACTCCAATTTAAAATCACACATGCAAATAGTTTTGCACTCCACCTTGAGAAGAAAAAAAACCAAGTCGAAAGAAGTATTGCACCGACAAGCCGCGGGTCATCCTACGTGCCCGTCTGCACGACACAGCATCCACATACACAGCAGAATTATTCGCAATCTTCTCGGCATACTGTACCATCTACAACACCAAAATTGAACACATAGCCACAGACGCAAAATCAGCATTACAGAGCATAACACCCCACGCCAAATACAAACACCCCCTCATACCCAAAGTACTACACATCCACAAACAACTCACTATACCACAACGGCCAACACTTCTCTGGATCCCAAGTCACACAAACATACACGGCAACGAACACGCAGACACAGAAGCAAACATATCCACATCACTATAACAAATCACGCAACTTGACTACTCACAATCTGACTACTACCCCACAATACGACGGGCCATCAACAAACACATACAACAAACATGGGATACAGTAACAACACAGCTGCACGAAATACGCCCCAAACACGAATACTGGCACTCCATCAACCAAAACACCAGACTCAGAGAACGAACACTAACACGACTACGCATAGGACATACAGCACTCACACACTCATACCTCCTACGCAATCAACCACGACCACAATGCACTACCTGGAGCCACACACTCACAGTCAAACACATGCTCATATACTGCACCAAATACAACGACCAAAGACAACATATCACAAACTACTGCACAACGAACAACATCCCACTGAACCTCACCACGCTCCTCAACGACGACCATCCAGCATTACACGAACATCTCTTCCACTTTTTCAAGACTACACGCATTATAGAACAATTGTGAAGAAAAAAAATGTATAAAAAAATGAAGATATGTTAAAACACGAAATAAAAAATGAACAAAACCGGGAAAACGGAAAAAAGTAAGATACCTTACAAAAAATATGTTCTTGCAATGTTCACATATGGCGATGACCCGACCCCAACCCCCTCACTACACCCCATACCCCAATGTGGCACCAACCGGACTAACCCCCTCTCTCGACTTCATCATCTACGACTTTCAAACAACTCTACTGCACCAGCTCTACATCTTCAATCGATCCGGACTACCTCAGCTCTACTCTTCAAGACCATCTCAACGCTACTTCACCGCTGCTCGACGACTCTCCTAAACATCCACCTCGGATTCATCCTCCTACCCTACGCTACTCACTCTCTTACACATATTCTCTTCAACCGGAACCAGCCGATATCACCACACGGTGGCAGGCTGGCAAAATTCACTCATGCACACAAAAGATGCTATCCACTAATGAGATGTGATTGACCTTGACAGCTAACCTTATTACACACGATGCACATGTTACATTCCACGATACAAAGGTGGGGAAGAATGGCCTAGGGGTAAGTTGCCCGTCTCACAGTCGAAAGGTTGTCGGCTCGAGTCTCACCTGTCGCTACTCTTCGCCCGCGACCAATCTGCGTGAGAGATTGGCGACGCTGCATGACTCAACGGTCGATGTGTCGTAAAACCAATAAACAACCGCGATACAATGGTAAAATTCAGTGGGAAGGTCAAAGGGACACCTGGCCTTGACGTAGGCTACCGAGCTACTGACCAGCTCTTGGGGTCGTACGACGCCCAGGAACAGCACGCTGGGTTTGGTCAGCGTGCCTGTCTTGTCATGGATGCCGGCGGTGATCTCCAGGCACGGGATGTCAACGTCGGTACCTCCAATACTGGTGATAATACGGCATACCGTTCATGATTCAAGAGAAACTCGCATGTCAGATACTGATGGAAACAGGTTATGCTGTTAGATATTAGTCAACACAGACTAGGGAACAAGCCCAATACTGATTAAAACGATTGACTGCAATTGCTGAGCGTTGATAAGCGAAGCACACATCTCACAAAGTGGTTGGCAACAAGTCGCATGACAAACACCGCTGAGAGCATGCGACAACAATGCATGGTGAACAAAGCTGATCAAATAGTGATAACACCGCACGGTGAACAATCTTGTCAGACACGGTGAGAAAGTGATACCTCTAGACATACTGAGTAGATGTCGCACGCCAAACAGACTTTCATGCCACAGGACGCATTGAAACATGATGTTCGCATGAAGAGGAAAGCAATGCACTTCGAAACCGACACACATCATGAACACTTCATCTACATTTCCAGACATTTACAGTATCGGGTAATTCTTATAACGTACCGACAAAGCGAACACTAGTGATCACGACACAACCGTGGTACCAATTGATCGCGGGATAGTGCTGGACAGAGTGCACTCGTGATTACTGCATAGCTGCACTGCCGACTAGTGTCGGTGTAGCGCCAGACAAAAGCCCTAATGACCATTCTGCACCTGCAGTATCGACTGATATCGGTGTAGCGCCAGGCAAAATAAACCCTAATGACCATTGTACATTCGCAGTGTCGACTCACATCGGTGTTGCAGCGCCAGTCAAAAGGAGATCAAGTGATCATTGTACACCAATAGTGCCAACTGATATCGGAGTTGCGCCAGGTAAATTAAGTCTATGTGACCATTGTACACCCGTAATATCAACTGAGCCCGGTGCAGTGCCGGGAAAAGCAAACACTAGCAACAGCTACACTACTGAAGTGTCGACTGATATTGGTATGCTGCCCGAGAGTGGCCACTGATAACCTTTATACATTGCGACAACTGATTTCGGTATAGTGCTGAGAACGGTCGGCACCAGCGACCGCTACGCACCTGTAATATCGACTGATATCGGTGTAGTGGCGCGCCAGCCCGTTGAGCAGCTCGCCGGCGCCGGCGCCGGAGTGGTAGCTGAGCTGCACCGAGTGGCTGACGTTCTCCAGCACCACACTTGCGTCGACGTGGGCGCCGAGCCCGACGTGTACCTTCTCTGAGCGCGACTGGTATCCGGCCAGTGACGCCTGGCCGACAGAACACGCCAGTCAGAGCAACCGGGTGGCATCACGACAGGAGGTTCGCCACAGATTTGTGGCAGCAGCTGTCTCACACCTTGTCCACCCCATCCCAAACCACAAGGTTGAAACCTGAACAGCATCCACCGGGAGTGATCATGTGATGTCAATAGTAGACGGAGTTAATACCATATCAGAGAAGCATGTCATCATTCGAATATCATATCATATAACGTCGTCATAAATTGGACCTAGAAAAGGTCGCGGTACCGGAATAAGCATGGTGGAGGAGCAAGGAAAACATTTGTAGCTGAGAACCGGACAAAATACACCAACTGAAACGTGGATGGACTGGCGGAATTCATAAATCATCTATAAACACAAATTAACTTTCATCACTACGGTTAGAAACATCTTCGATTGTTGATCGAATGGTGAACCATTGCGATAGTGCCATGAACTACACGAGTATCGCAACCCTTAAACGATTTGGTGGAAAACACACATTTTTTTCGACCTGCAGGAGCTCAATGGGTGACGTTTGTTGATACCACGCCGGACGGCAAAACGTCAGGGATTTACAATACCCAGCACAGCGTCAACAAACGACAAAAAGGCGATGGTGAAGAACGGTAGGATCACACATGGTGATGCCACGAATGATAGACAGGTCGGACTTTGAAACGCTTACCAGAACCTAGGAAGCGTCACGTCTGTCTGTGGGCACCTGGTGCATTTGCTTATAACACTTGGTTGTTTAGTAGGGACATGTTTTCACGTTTGAAATCTCATTCAGTCAACGAGCTGTATATTTTAATCAGGTAGCTTTGTGAGGAATCGGACTTCTTCGTTAACCTCGCTGGAAGTATTTTTGAAAGCCTACACCAGCCACATAGTACCCTGCAATTTGTGCTTGGTGTATGCCTTCAAAATATGCTCACCAAAACTCGGAAGAGGCAGGCAATTGGACAAACATAGCCAAATAAAGGGGATCGAAACCTACCGGATCAATGTGAAAGCAACCCAATTGAATAACCGTTCAACTCGTGCTTGATCTACCATTATCTAGTGATTGTGAATTCATAATCATTTTCAGGTTAACCATCTGGTCTACATTGGCGTACACTGGATCAAATAGACGTAGAACCTGCTTGAGAGCCCATAATATCTGTTTACGAGCAGAGCTCCATCATAGATCATTTCGGTTCACAGTTCGTTAGCAAGTGCCTATCGTTTCTTACATGAGGGCGCAACACAGCTTTCCGTTCAGGTTTCAAGTTACCATTTCTGGCATTCAGTCAATATCTGAGGCATGATACGCTCCGTGGAGAACGCATGTCTTTAACGTGTATGCAACACTGATAAAGTATAAAGAGCCATATGCTTGCATCTACACACACAAACACACATATATATATATATATATATATATATATATATATATATATATATATATATATATATCCATAATAAATCAATAATATCCACAATCAATGTGCAAAAATGGTGAAAGTTGATACGACCCCAAAAGCTATTAAGATCCATCCCAAATCCCATTTCGGTTATTGGGATTTGGGGGCGCATCCCCTACACCGGCCATGCAGTTCCCCGACTTCCCTCAGCCTCAACCTTTTCCCGAATGGTGGTGCCATAACGCGTCACTCACGTGCACAGTGTAGACGCCCTCCGGCAACAGGCCGGAGAAGTAGCCTGCGGCGGTGATGTTCAGCTGCTCACTGTACGCACCCGCAACGCGCACTGTGGCGTTCGGTAGCGCGTCTCCATTCTCGTCACGCACGTGACCCGAGATACCTGCCGAGGGAGAGCGCGGTCATGTCAAGGGACCGGTGGGGACGGCGGCAGACTGGTCAGGGATTCGTCACGCACGTGACCCGAGATACTTGCCGGGGAGAGCGCGGTCATGTCAGGGGACCGGTGGGGGCGGGCGGCAGACAGGTCGGAGATTCGTCACGCACGCAACCCGATCTATCAGCCGGGGATATCTTGGCATGGCACAGCCATGTTAGGGGTTCGATGGGGACAGCAACAGAGGGGTCAGAGATCGTTTTACTGGGTGCTTCTTGACGCACTTTATGCACGGTCACGGCTAATGGCGCCGCCCACACGGTTTCGCCGGTGGGCCGCGAGACAGGGAGATGTCCCGAATGGCACGAGTGTTGGGGGGCAGAGCCACACACGGGCCACGGGACACAATGAGGGCCGGTCAGGCATCTACTGGAGGCAGAGATATTCACGGGTCAGAGTACCCACTGTGGGCGAGTCATCCACCCATTGGGGACAGAGCTACAAATGTGTCAAGAAACCCACCGGGGGGAGGGGGGCTACATAGGGCTCCGCTTCGGAAACCCTCGGAGTTTTGATCTATGAGCGTTGGCGGCACTATAGACGAGTCAGCGAATTTACTACGGAAGAGGTTGCCCAGATATTAGGTCAGCACCTAATGCGTCAACACATGTATGCATCGCGCAAGTGCACCTTCAGCTAAAGGTAACTGGCAGTGTTGACCAGTGAAAGTCTAATATCACTCAGAATGACGAACTCAGCCACCCATATCAGCAGGCGGTGCTATACTCACGCATCATTTCGAAGTCAATGTTGCGATTATTGTGCGCGAGCGGCACTAAACTGTTGACAATGCCAACTACGAGGGCGGCCATCATATACATATAAGTTCAAGGACGCGAGGAATGGCGGCGGCAATGTATAGGATGAGAATGTGCGGGATGAGAACCTGCGCGACGCATTTGTGCCATATTTGTTAACCATTGAGCGTGGCAAATCTGTCCGGCCTCCGGTTGCACCTGCAGTTCTTAGCCGCATCTCTGCCTTACAACAGTCACCAAAACCATGCAAACCGTTTCAAACGAGGTAAAACAACCGATACAATACGACAATAATAACCACTTACTTCAGCAAAATTTTGATTATTTCATCAGACTTTCCACCGGTTTAACCGGCTGCAAAACGAAAACAAGCGGCTCCAGGGTATTTTTATTGTCACATGTTCTTCACGTAGCAGTACCAGCTGGTAAACCAAACTGTCAAACGGCCCTATTCCAGAAAAAAATAGTTACACGATTAGATCGATCATCCGCCTTAAAATATGATTAGTTGTTCGACTAACCACCCGTTTCCCCATGCTTGCAAATACCAGTTAAAGTCGCCAAGGAACAACATGAACATGACAAGCTGACGAAGTATTCAGAACCACAACAATGCGTCGCGCATTTCTCCATGCAGCGGTTGAGGACTGGAATGGCGGGGCTTGGGGTATTGGAAATTCCATAAAATGGCACAACACATCGAAACTGTTGCTGAATCCGATCAACGGGCACTGCGCCGTTGTAGTTGGAATGTAACAATTAGATCCCACGCGGAACTGAAGCAAGAACATACAATGAAAACAATAATCCACGGAAACATAATGCACAATAGCGCCACTACTCCACCACCACGCAGCATATGATAATTTAGCAGAATACCAAATAAATCATAATCTGCATATTGCATCACATTTTCCACTACTGAACTGTTATAATCTGTCTGGAAGCCTTTCGTAATTTGCCTTATATATAGCATAATTTACTTTATGTAGAACTGCAAAACTGAATGCACCGAACCACAGCAGCTGGTGCGAACACTCAACTCATGCAATCCACACTCTGACGGAAGAGTTCGAGCTCCGACCGACAACGTGCGCTTGGACCGCCCGATAACGGGCGCGATTCCTGGCCAGGTCACCGAGTGACCTGACCAGACTGGACGCCTGGCCAGGTCACTGACGGCCGACTGGATAACGACGGGAACAGCGCGCGTGACAACACAGCACGCGCATGCCGTTCAATATCGAGCCGAGTGCATCTTAGCATGTCGGGGCGGCCAGGTACACGCACGCGGGCCTGGGTGGGCACCAGCCGCGTGGAATGGTGCAGAACAGCGGTGCATGCACGGCGTACAGTTCCGACGCGCACACGGCGGACGTTGGTGTCGGTCCCGGAGAACTACGCTCTCGTCGCCACTTCTGAATTGGATGCTCGACTTTGCGGGACCTCCGAAGTCGAATTGTGTGGCAAACGCCCAGCGTCGACCGTCGACACCGAGTCTGACGATCCCGCCCACCACCAATACTTGATGCCAGTCCATCTCCTACCTACGCTATACGCTATACTATAATCAAGCTATTGCTATTCGACGACAAACTATGGCACCCGGGTTCTATTAACTGTATGGCTGCCCGTGATTTGTAAACTATAAAACCCAAAACAATACCCAATCACCGGCATTTGGCGGCTCGAACAGACCGCTGAGCCAAACTTCAATTGGAAGAAGAACAGTGGGCTCTTGTACCACGCATTCAACCGCTATATCATACAGAGTCGCCAGCCTCTTACGCCAATTGGTTGCGGGTGGACCCGGTAAATGCCGTCGGCTGCGAGATTCGAACCCACGATCATTCAATCAAGTGTCCGACGCTCTACCCACTGAGCTACCGCGACCCCCACACTTCAATTGGGGGATGCAGGCGACTGAGTGCTTCTTCCATCCTAGACGCTCTGTTTGGTTGCCTGGAGGCCTGCGTTACTTCGGATTCAGACGCCTCCGCACAAATCAACTGCCGCCCAACGAAAGAGAAGTCGTTCAACATATTTCACTGGCTACTGATTCAAAGATATGCTAAGATTTACGAGTGAACGAATTAAAACGTACCAATTCCAAACTAACAATTGGTTTCTCCTGGGTCAAAACAAAGACGCATAAACATCACATGGAGATAAACCAGAAAAGAACAAATATGGATCGAAAGAGATGCGTGCTGAAAACAATCAAATATGCGTCTTAGTTTCGCCTTTTAATACTTGGTGCCAAAAGTAAAAATTTTCAAAACTTTGCAAAGCTTAGATAATTTTTTGTTTTTTAAACTTTAATGTTACACAATAACATACTCCTTACAACAGGCCAGCGTAGGATTTTTGAAATTTACTTTTTCGTGACAAGGTAACCTCATTAACCTACCGAGACCACGAAGGGACAAATGTGGCATATTTGCGAAACCCCAGGTGGCACGGTCAACTGGCAGTGCCAATCACATCAACTGGACGACGGGGACAAGTTCCAGACGTAACGTGGTTTCGAATCTCACAGAATTTAGGCTTGTACACGATTTTCAACTTCAAGCACATTCCCCAAGGTACGATCAGCTGATAAAATGACCGCCCGACACGAATACGAAGTACGAATATCAACAAAATATAAGACAAAAAATACACTGCGAGTATGGACATGACATGGATAGTGTTCAAAATGGCGCATAAAACTAAGATTATAATGCACTATCGCCGCTCAGGTTAATATCAAGCGAGTAATCAGCATGTCGCAAAGAGAAAAACATACCTTGGCCGCATGGGGAAATAAATCGGGAGTAAATAAATCAAGTCATATTGATAATATAGGTAACAAAACGAACCATCTTGATCTTCGATGGACTGGCCACCCATCGACACATCTGCTCGAATTGAGTATCATTTTTCAATAACCGTAGCTTCTTCCCAGATCTTAGTAACCAAATGAAGTACTTGAATATGTCATGGTCACGTTCTTTACCGATTGATGGCATACACACGAGAGTATACCAGCAGCTGAAGAGCATGAAGCATCCATCGGGCTGAAGATTTGTGCACACAAATTATTTTTATATGGAAAATTAACGCACGCGCAGTAGAACCGACTTCATCCCCAAGGCGTTTCAATGCATGTCGTTAATGATGGAAGACTGCATAGAGGCCTCGCCATCTGCATTATTCTCCCGTCAACTCAGACAGAATGGGCAACAAGTGGCAAAATGAGTACTTATTGTGGCTTTAAGCTTCGAGTAACAGCTGGCGGATGCCAACAAATAACGACACATCAGTGAAAAGCAGGACGATAAATGATCGACTATGCGACGCCCACAACCCCTACGAGCATCTCGAGTCAAATACTTGCTTGTCAGAGTCTTGGCATCTACTAACTAAGAACGACCATATATGGCACTACGCAAAATATTTTGACAAGATCGCTGCTACGTGGAAGAACGGGATGAAGCAGCAGACTGACTGACTGAGGCAGACTGACTCAGGACTGCAGCAGAACAGCAGCAGACTGAGGCCGAAAGGCGTCAATACCCAAATCCGCTCCGTTTTACTCGTCTCAAGTCACACGCCACTTCCGTAGGTGTGGTGTCCTAGTGTTCGACACGTAATTTGGAACAATATCGCACCCATATGATACTGAAATATGCACATATTTCAGTTGGAATCTAAAAGAAAAAAGCTCAAATGCATCCAACGCATCACGCCGCACATTCCGAAGCGAGTACCTTGGAAAAGAAAATGAAGACAATAGTCGCCAGCTCAAGATAAAATTTTCCCCGCAACGCTTGGGAAAATTCACCAACCAACCAAGCAGTAAAAAAAAAGTCACGAATCGGACCGAATCGGATCGGATGGGATCGGATCGGATCGGATCGGATCGAATCGAATTGAATCGAATCGGATCTGTCGCGAAGGGCCGGCAGTGGGCCGAGGCAGCGCGGGACGCTCAGCGGGCGGAACCGGGACCGGCACTGAGACCAGAACCGAGGGGCCGGCCGTGCTCGCCCCCCTCCCCTCTACCCCAGCGCGACCGGCGCAGGGGTCGCCGTCCGCTGGAGCTCTATGAACGAGCCGCGGTCCAGCAGCCGCCAGCCGGCGAGCTTGTTGTTGCGCAGCGAGTGCAGCAGCGAGCTGATGGTGTCCGCCGACGAGGCCACCTGCTGCACGGCCGTCGGCCGGAAACGGTACGCGTGTTTACCCTGGTGCGCGGCGCGCAGGAAGGCCAGCAGCGGCGCCAGGTTGTGTCGCCACAGCGTCGGCAGCTGGTAGTGGCGCGGGAACGCACAGCAGCTCACGTGTGCCGACACCTGAGGAGTAGGTCAGCACAGGTCAGCGGCCGGCGCCAGCTGAAGTCGGCGTCACCTGATGGGGTCAGCGGCCGGGGATAGTGGTTGGGGTCAGTGGCTGACGTCAGCTGGCAGGGTCCGCGATTCGAGTCAGCCTACGGAGTCAGCTTATGGAGTCAACGGCCTAGCCGACTTCAGATGATACGATCCGTGGCGGGCGTCAGCTGACTGGATCAGCTGACGTCAGCGGCTGACGTCAGCTGCAGGACAGTAGCAGGCGTCAGCTGCACCCGGTACAATTTCTGCCAGCCAGCCGTGCAGCAGGTGACCTGCACTGATGGGGTCAACGACCTGCGTCAGGTCACCGAGTCGGCGAACGACGCCAGCTTACTACGAGTTGAACGGCGAAAGCAAGCTATTGTCCCTGTCAATGGCTGGGACTAGCTGGGTCTGAGGAGCAGCTGTGGCTGGGACTAGCTGTGACTGAGGACTATCTGTGACTGGGAAGCAGCTGTGCCTGGGACTATCTGTGATTGGTGAGCAGTTGTGGCTGGGACTAGCTGGGTCTGAGGAGCAGCCGTGGCTGGGACTATCTGTGACTGGGACTATCTGTGATTGGTGAGCAGCTGTGGCTGGGACTAGCTGGGACTGGGGACTATCTGTGACTGGGAAGCAGCTGTGCCTGGGACTATCTGTGATTGGTGAGCAGTTGTGGCTGGGACTAGCTGGGTCTGAGGAGCAGCTGTGGCTGGGACTAGCTGTGACTGGGGACTATCTGTGACTGGGACTATCTGTGTTTGGTGAGCAGCTGTGGCTGGGACTAGCTGGGACTGGGGAGCAGCTGTGGATGTAGACTAACTGTGGCTGGGGACCAGCTGTGGCGGGGACTAGCTGTGACTGGGGAGTAGCTGTGAATGTAGACTAGCTGTGGCTGGGGACCAGCTGTGGCTGAGACTAACAGTGACTGGGGAGCAGCCGTGACTGGAGGTGGCTGTGGGTGTGGACACCCGTGACTGGGGGTAGCTGTGGCTGAAAGTAATTTGTGTTCGCAGCTGGACCAGTACAGTGGCGGGATTTATTGGATGAGAGCAGTGGACAACATTCGTCGGAGTCGATAATTGTCCGATTCCGGAAGCCAGCTGGAGGTCGATATTTACCGAAACGTCTTTTTTTATTGGTTTGTCACATTTGTTAGCACCTTCAATGTTGTATTGGCATACGCACAACATTAGCATTGATATCGCCTTCTGAGTATGAACTGGAAACGTAGAATCTAACACTCTGATGAATTGAATGTGGTATCAACACTGATCAGGTTATGCTCATCGATAAAAGATACTCGGGAATATCAGGCACTTACCGCTTTACTTTCGCTATTCGTGACATTCCTAATTATATCTGTAATGTAATTATACATGAACTGAGAGCACTGCGATGAGGTCAGGGTCGGACATTGGTGTCCATGATCACCCCCACTGACTAAGTTTAATGGTTGGGGTAACGGTGTTTGGTACCTTCAGTCAGCCGTGCAATCCCAGTGCTAGTAAACAGTTGGTCAGCTTTTTTCTACAATGACTGCTTCAGGGGAATCACGAGAACTGTACGTCTTGTGCAGTCACTGCTGCAGCTAATTATACATACTGCACAACACATGAAAGCATTTATTTACAAAACCAAACGCTGAAAGATCATAACTGCAAAATCATGTCAGAAACAAGTGCATGGATGTATTTATGATGCAATGGGGTATGTCAATAGGAGGGTTATAGTTGCCATTGCTTCCCATCACGAACTGCGGTGGAGCCAATGCAAAAGGAAGTCGATGCAGCTGATTACATTCAGCAATACAATATTTATTTTTGCCACGACAGTCAGGAATGTAGGAGTTAGACTGAATATCGGACAACACGACGAACCTTCTCACTCAAATCCCGGCCATGATCATCCATTGACCACCACTTAAGTTGCATGGTTAGGGGGGCATCGACTGCATAGGTCACACAGCGCCCATGACTTAGCAATTCAAAGTGGGAAGTGAGCGAATGTCAGTTGACACGAGCTGCAGGACCTGGACAAGAACATTAATGCGGGACGGCAGAAGGGATGAATGCAGACTACGAGAAGCCCCTGGGAACACCTTGTTTCCACACCCCTTGCAACGGCCGGTTGTGGTAACCCAAGGGAGCACCAATCTCAGCTGAGTAACGATGGCTGACCCTACTGCGAGGACTGCTATATCAACTGACGCGGTCACTGAAACAAAAATGAGACGAGAGACCAGATAAATAATTGTAAATGGGACAAAAGGAATGCCTTTGCAGGACCAGGGATACCATTGCAGAAATGATACCCATACAGTGCATACATAAGCCCAGTAACGTCCGGGAAAGCGCGCCCAGTAGACAGGGGCATGCATCGTCCACATACTCATGCACACCAACACTGCCAACGACACAAGAGGACTCGGCCGACGTACCATGAAGGTACCGAACTCGCTGTACAGCTGTTCGTGCAGGTCCGAGAAACTTCTGTCCGGAATGTCGCGACCCTGCATCATACTGGTGGCTTTCTGGTCACCACAGGACATCTGCGAAGGAAGAGCACAGAGAGCTTGTAGTGATCATCCCATTAGCAGGGATGGAGCGCTACAAGCGGTTTTACACCTTTTCTTAGCGACATTTTGGGACAGTTCCCACAGTACAGTGGGTCGCTGGTGGCATATCTGCTTCTACGTCGGCATGGCCAATGGTGGACTAAGAATGTCTACATAGCCAGATACTCTTTAGATCCCCGGCAAAACACCGGCTCTGCCGCAGCGCCGCGCCGACCATCAGCTGATACGCGGGCGACACAGCGGGCCGACTCACCTTCTTCATGCCCGGGTGGCTGGAAACGTAGGCGCTGGCCAGCGTCACCAGCATCTCCTGCTTCAAGTCGGAGCCCACCGGCGAGGAGGCCGTGTTGGGCGCGTACCGCACGAACTGCCCGCCGCCCTCCAGACTTAGCACAACCTGGGCGCGCACCTGCGCCACCATTTGTCGCAGCGCGCCCGGCACGGCGCTATCGGATGTCGGCGTCACCACACATGTGCCTGAGTGAGGTGAGGGTCTCACGTCAACACAGCAGCCACACGAACGTCCGACGACTCATTGCGTCACTCAGCAGTGGTGATGTGGTGGTTCTTAACAGGACAGCACTCACTCAGCTTCCTGGGATATCAGAACGCCGCCTCCGGTGGCGGCGTATGTACTGCTGTAAATTTGTAATGCAATATTGACAGGGTTAGGAATGCATTAAGGCCAGCATGGCAGCCAAAAGGCCTTCTGAGTCTCCCAACCATATGGCTGATGCGCTTCTACTAACAGTCGAATTAGCTCAAACTCTTTCATACGTAATGCCCCAGAAAATACTATGGAAGCTCATCAGGAAACCACAGGCTCCGAAATATCATGCATCACGACCAGCACGTCACATGATACATTACACTTGACCAACAGACCGGCCGTGTGCAGACCCCAGGCCGGCAGTACTTGTGACGAGATTACACCGAACAGGGTGCCACAATATTCCCGCGGATTCTATACCACATCCTCTGCAAAAACAACACCCAGCCACATTGTACACTGTCAGCCACCCAGCCACACTGTGCAATGTCAGCCAACCAGCCACACTGTACACTGCCCGCCACCCAGCCACACTGTACACAGTCAACCACCCAGCCACACTATACTGTCAACCACCCAGCCACCCAGCCACACTGTGCACTGTCAGCCACCCAGCCACACTGTACACTGTCAGCCACCCAATCACACTGTACACTGTCAGACACCCAGCCACATTGTACACTGTCAACCACACAGCCACATTGTACACTCTGCCCAATGCCAGTCACTCAGCCAGAATGCCCACTGTCAGCCACCCGACCACACCGCCCAATATCGGTCGCCAGGTCCGGCTACACTACCCACTGTCAGCCACCAGGCCACTTTGCCAACTGAACATCTCAACAACACCTACCCTCCTGGTATACGTCGAAGCCGGCCTCGTCCACCCGGGGCACAATGTAGATCACCAGGCCCTTCAGCGTATCGACCAGCGGCGAGGTCTGGCCCTGCAGGGCGGCGCCCAGGTGGCGCGCCAGTCGCAGCAGCAGCTCGCCGCCGGCGGGCTGTCCGCCCTCCAGACCTCCGATCAGAGCCACCGTCACGCGCTCCGAATCAGAGAGGGGGCCCTGTCCAGGAGATACATGGTCATTGTCAGAAGGACGAGCAGTGGGGTAGGGTACACTGTCAGCGTCAAGAAGGCGCAGGATGAGTGTTGGACAGGGACCTTGGACAGCGTGATTCCTTGGAATGGCTCGAAATGTTTTTTTTAATGTTTTTTTTTAATGGCTCATTCCAAAGCTGAAGATGGCTGGTCACGAATATGTATGCTATGAACATTTAAGGACGCATTGTGTGCACATTTGTTAGTTATTGCGCTTGCTTCAACTGATCTGGTTGGCTGCTTGTGTTGCTTCTTTAGATGTCTTATTTGAGATACATTCAGTCCTCAACTTCTGGACAACAACACCCATTAGGTTGCACTGCTTTGGACCTCTCACAATAGATGCGATGATAGCTCATTAAAGCCTGGCCTTCCATGTGTTGGCAGTATGCATTACTTTCTACTCTGAAAGTGCATTACATCTTCCGAAGCGAAACGCCGTTAAGAACTAACCGCTTTGGACCTGGTCGAATGATAAGATATTCGATCAGATGACTGATGCAAGACACAACTCGCAGCTGATTTCATCAGGTGTGCCAGTCTAGCTCCCCATAAAGGCGCTCAGAGCGCCGAAGCCGTTGGGGAGTGCTGGAATGTGCACATTTTGCGGTTTGCTTCACCCCCTGCACTCCACTCATCAGAAAAAATAAGGACTTCAGGATCCTGGTATATACAATGTACCATGTACTGGTCAATGTACAATCCGCGACATCGCGAACTTTGTCACACATATTCAGGGTATGGACAATGGGGCTGTGTGAACAAGGTAGTTAGTTAGTTATTTGGGCTTTCGGGCGCTTCGACTAGTGTGAACAAGGTAGGTGCAAACCAAAAACGAAACATACATGGTAAGCGACCTGGCGGGCACAACACACGCGGCCAGCGCGGTCAATTGAAACAATTGGAAAATAATCGAACGGAAGAACGCGTTGAGAAAAGCAATGGAAATATTTCGGTAACAAATTGCATATTCGAAATCACCAGATGCTCAGCCCCCCGAACAGCATGCATTGTCTTTTGATCATGCTCAGCCCTTCAAACAAACTGTGGAAGTGAGATCCTACACAGTCAGTACCGGCGGACGACCCTGGGAAGTGCTACAGTCAGTGTCAGACAGAGTCCTGGGGAGCGGTGCGTGGACGCTGTCAGCAAAGGACCACGAGGTCGGGGTATATAATCCATATCAGGAACTAGACGCTGAGTAGCGGTGCCAGGCAGAGCATGTCATGCAGTACGCGAACAATTCCAGGCCATTGGTCCCTGGGGGGGGGGGGGGTAGTGTTAGGCACGGAGTTTTGGGGATGGTGTCAGGCAGGGTTTCTGTAAGGGAGTGAGGAACATAGATATCATCTGGGAGATTAGTCGGATGCTTCCTGGTCCCTTCCGCGCCTCCACCGAAACCTCTCAAGTACATCTACTGGTATGTCACTGATCTTAACTGAACTCTCCCACCGTCTTGAACCGTAATCCCTCACTAACCTCTCCCTGGATTCGGCGTGAATAACTCAGTAACCTCTTCCTGGCATCGGCGTAAATCCCTCACTAATCTCTCCCCGGCCTTGGCGTGCATTTCTCTGACCTCGGGGTGAATATTTCTTCCATCCGCCAGAATATCTCCTGTCCTCTTCCGAAATACACACTAAACTCTCCCTGGCATCGATGTGCATCTCCCTGGTATCCGTCCTGATCCATGACGTGAATCGTTCAGTGATTATCCCTGACTTCCGCCGGGTCCTCTCCTGATCTCTTCCGAAATATGAGCTATCCCGGAACCTCCCCAGACTACTGTGTCGTCGTGTCAGCCCCAATATCCCACTGACCTCTGTCAGAATATCTCGTTAACCTCTATCAGAGCCTCCCCTGACCTCCGGACCGACTTCACTAATATCAGCCAGAACCTCCCGTGACCTTTTCCGGAATATCTTACTAACCTCTGTCAGAACCTCTCCCTGACCTTTGTCTGAATCTCTGTCTGACCCCTGCCAGAAGCTCTCACTGACCTCTGCCGAGATCTTGATGGCCGGCATGACGACGCTCCACGGGCTGGTGTTGACGACCAGCTCGTGCGTCTGTGGGTAGAGGTTCTCCAGCTCGGCAAGCTGCCGCTTCAGCTGCGCCATGGAGCTGTAGCCGTCCGACGCCAGGTTCTCGGCCAGACCGAAGTCGTTGGCGGCCGTCCACTGGTCCAGGTCGCTCGGCGACAGGGTCACGTTCACCTGACGCGACCACAGGTACGGCACGTGTACCTCACGCCGCTCGGTCCGGTACCTGGCGGCCGGTACCGCAGCGTCACGTACCC
Organism: Imbricaverruca yamaguchii; assembly: GCA_034440575.1. Classification (NCBI taxonomy): domain Eukaryota; kingdom Metazoa; phylum Arthropoda; class Thecostraca; family Neoverrucidae; genus Imbricaverruca; species Imbricaverruca yamaguchii. The sequence continues at coordinate 800,599 of JAOTOL010001402.1, forward strand.
AGTGTACACGCTGATGATCGGCACACTGACGTCTGTATCACTGATACAAACTAGTCGGTACACTACCGTTCGTTGCTGGGGGTACATACTGCATTCATATTGGTACACCACCCTCCGACACCTGAGTACATGTCAGTATGGCAACGTCCAGCACAAAGGTACATATTTCAATGAGTACACCACCATCCGGTACATGGATATATATATATACTTCAGCCAGTATACCGCCCTTCGGTATCAGTGTATATAATGCAGTTAGTGCACTGCCATCCAGTACTGTGATAGGTGCTGCAGTTAGTACACTACCGTCCAGTACTCCAATAGGTACCGCAGCTAGTGCACTGCCATCCAGTACTGTGATAGGAACTACAGCTAGTACACCACCGTCCAGTACTGTGATAGGTACTGCTGTTGGTGCATGGCCATCGAGTACTGCGATAGGTACTGCAGTTAGTACACCACATCCAGTACTGTGATAGGTACAGCGGTTATTACAGCACTGTCCAATAGCGAACTATATACTGCGGTCAACACACCAGCGTTCAATGTCAGCTGACTGCAACCCGGCACCAGACACATGTAATCAACTTGAAGTGGGGTCGGCAAGGTGAGGCATAAGAAACCGACCGATTCGATAATTTAGGGAAATTTCACCAGATTGTATGTCCCTTCACTTGACATGTGTTCAACTATACCTAAATGTTGCCGGCATCTAAGATAATTAATATAATATAAATATTAGGAAATGCAAAGTATTTGAACAAACTATGATACAGATCAATACGAAATTGAGTTTTGCCTGGATGAGCTGAAAGGTCATTCCACGCCATTCTGTCTCCGTGCTTTTACAGAAAAGATGTGGCGAGATTACAACCAATCCAGTGCACCGGCTCACGAGCGCTCCGACGCGACCTCAATCAAAGACCATACTGCATAGTTTTCGCAGTAAGCATCCAGTCTATAATGAGTTGATGCCGCGAAACAAAGCCAGCGATCTTGATGTGCAGCGCAACAAACATCGGTTGGGAACTTCGGCATCACTGGATATTTTGATAGGCTTCAAGGCAATACCAATAACGCGAATGCATGACGTCGTACACTACCGATTCGACACGACCCGACTGATGGGCATCGAGATGCAACGGAGACGCATGGAAGAGACAATCACACACGTCAGTGTAAGAGAATGCCCAGACAGCACACCCACACGCAGGCGCACACATACCATGTGCAGGCTGTCTACAATTAACGCCCAGAAGTAATGCCATGGGAGATAATGGACCGACTGATGCAGAGCTATATGTGTGTGCCTTAGAGGTCATGCAACTGACCCGGGAGCGTGGAAGACGAGCGTGTGTTTCCCGGGCACCAGCAGACGCCAGTAGTCGCCGTCGGCGGCCGTCACCACGTCCTTGGCAATGCTCTCCACCGAGACGGTGACGTTCGGCAGCGGGTTGTTGTTGTCGTCCGTGACGAAGCCGGCCACACCGGTCAGAGCCTGGAGGAAGAGGCAGGTGAGGCCGGGGAGAAGCCGGTCAGGTTGTAGACTGCTGGGGTCATATCAGATAAGAGGGCCATATCGCTATCCAGTAATGCCTCGCAGTACTGGACAACATGGGTGAGGTCAGAGGCAGGATAGTCTGATCGAGATACAAAGATAAGATCGGTCATATGTAAGTTATGTCGGGAAGAGAGGTTCGGCCTGGGAAAGAGGAAGTCAGGGTTTGAGAGCTGGGTTGAAGTGACTAAAGCTAAGTGGTAAATAGTCCGAAAGTGGAAAGATAACGCAAAATCGGATACTGGGACGCTAGATAGGGTGACAGGAGACCATGCTCCAAGGAGCATTGAAGATATGCTAGTGCATACCATTGCGAAGTTCAACATGCTGCTCATTTCGTGTGGCGAATTTAAAAGCACAAGGTGCCACCAGAGGCCCTGGACAGGCGAGGGCAAGAGGTCGGGTGTGGTTTTCCTATGCTCCAAACACAGGATCGGACACCATATGCTAAAAGCAGATCTAGCATGCCGAACGAATTAGCATGGATGCCACGCTACGCCATGGAGAGAGACAAATATAGAGATAGAGAGATAGATATATAGAGTGAGAGTGAGACAGCGAGAGCGAGAGAGAAAACGAGAGAGAGCGAGAGAGAGCGAGCAGGAGACAGAGACGAGTCAGAAACAGAGACAGAGACAGAGACAGACACAGAGGCAGAGGCAGAGACAGAGACAGAGACAGAGACAGAGACAGAGACAGAGACAGAGACAGAGACAGAGACAGAGACAAAGACAAAGACAGGGAGATAGAGAGACAGGGAGACAGGGAGACAGAAACAGAGGGAGAGAGGTATGGAGGGAAGAGATAAGGAGAAATGGAGAGGTAAGGAGAGCGGGAGAGAGGCAAAGACAGAAGGTCAACAAGTAGTGTGTGACAGGAAATTGATTCTAATCGACATTGATGAAGAACATGCACAACTCTGCAAAGGTCATATGGGATGGGGAGGAAACAAAGCGAGATAGCACGGACGTCAGTGAACGCTACCGGGTAGGTCCAGGAAAAACAGGAAGATGACGTGGCCTTTTGCGAGCGGTGTGGATTAATCAGATAAGCGCAGCTGGCTTCGTTTGGAGCAATGCAACTCAAGGTCGGACGTGAACGGCTCGCGTCCGCAGGATGCGACTGCAGTCCAGTTGCAAAAGATAAACAGCATGTCGACAAACTCTGCCTGGGGTTCTGCCGTAACGGGCATCGCACGTGATGTTCACAAGCAACACGGCACTGCGAAACGCATCGTCGCACGCGGGTATTTCGGCTCGCATGGTTCTATAAAAAAAAGGCAATTAAACCGACGCCCTTGATTTGTGATCAGTACTTGCCATTTCAACGTAAGTAATCGGTATATTGGAGCACCTGGTAAGGTAAAGACAATCACGTTGCCAAAATGTCAGTGGTGATAAGGTTTAATTTTATTCCACTGCATCGCTGATCCATTCTGTCGGCTCGCTCACCTCTTCCATGAAGAACATGAGCGCCTTCTTGTTTTCGCTCCATAAACGCGGCAGCTCCTTGGCGAACGGAAACTTGACGCAGCTGAGTTCGAGCGTCAGTTCCAGGTCGTTGGTATTGACGTAGTTCCAGTCCTGCATGCCACCCCTCAGCTTGTACCATTCGTTGCCGTTGGTGATGCCGTCTTTGAAACCATTGAGGTCGATCGTGCCGCATGCCTTGCCCTCATGCATGGTGGTATGCGACTGCAATCAGGTCAGTGGGGTCATCAACCGACATACGGGCCACTCTAGCCGGCTGATGATACAGACGTGGGACACACACACGTCAGATCACACACGTCAGATCACAACACTAAGCATCCCGGTATAAACAACGACTGGTCACCAAACACGGCGGCGAGGCAGGTCTTCTGCTCGTAGCGTCAAGATTCCATCATTGTCCACAACTTGTTCGCACACACCACTAATTCAACACACGCCCCCACTCGCGCTCTTCGCTAGCCGTCCCCACAAGCATGGCAGCTGAACCATCCCCTCCTCTCACTCTCATTCCCCCATGTTTCGACTTTTCGAGCGCGAACGGCACTCACGAAGCTGTAGCCCTTGGCGAGCTTCTTGAAGACGGCGTCGTCCGGCGAGGCGGCGTACGTGCCGGAGTCGGCCGTGCGGTGCGCGTCCCACGGGTAGTTGGCCACCACCGAGCCGCCGTGCAGGTTGGCCGACAGCACGAACGGGTGCTGGCGGCTCCAGCGCATCACGGCCAGCGTCTCCGGCTCCTGGTGGCGCGTCGACTCCACCACCCCCAGCCGGTCCGGGAAGTTGCGGTTCAGGTCGACGTTGTTGGCGTTGTTGCGACCCTTCTGCGAGAACGAGCCGTCTGCGGGCGACGCCGAGGCGCGGTAAGGTCGGGCTCTGGCCGGTCATGTGAGTGGAAGTGAGGTGCGGTAGAGGCGAGCTTTGCGCATCGTTAATTCGGTCTCGACTCAGTTCGGTATGACATGCTTTGCAGACGTTGGGCCGTCAGTACAGACAGCAGACGCCCTGAGATGCTGACATCTGTTGCATTGTGGGGTTGCCGTCGGTTTAAAAGCTTACATCTCATTTATCTGAGCTTATCCCTTTTGGGAGGGAAGCTCGGGTGCAAAATTGACGGAACAAACATTAAACGGTCACGTCGAGCACACATTTGACCAGGTGAAGTAGTGTGGGCAGAACAGAGGTTCAGCCGGGTTGGTTTGGTTTGGTTAGCTTAGGTCTGGCTGGGCTGGGCTAGGCTGGCTAGGTTGGTCTGAGAGCCGGGTTCATTCTGGTTGTGTTGAGTGGGATCAGACGGGATGAGTCAGGTTGAGTCGAATTGAGTCGGGCTGAGTTGGGTTGAGTCGGGCTGAGTCGGACTGGGTCGTTTCGGATCGGATCGGGCTGGCTCGAGTCTGGTTATATCAGATCAGGCCAGTAAACTAGATTTCGACTAGGACGGTTTCGGTCAGGTCGGATTCAGCTAGTTCAGTCCAGGTCAGATCATATCAAGCAAAGGCGGATTGGTTTGGTCTAGGCAGATCAAGGCAGATCAGATTAGATCACATCAGATCACATCAGATCAGATCAAATCCAGTCAGATCAGATCAAATCGGCTCAGGCGAGATCAATCCACATATCAAGCAAAAGGGAAATAACAAGTCCAAGCAGATGCATTGAGAAAACGTCTCATTCTTCTTGATATAAATCTGTCTCCACGGAAACTCACCAAGCCACCTGGCCACACCGCCCGTCCGCCGCCGACGTCCGTACCACCATGGCAGGGAGAGTGAGCTGTCCCGCCGGCCCGCCACACCCTACGCGCCATACTCACGCTCTGTGGCCACCTCGTAGCCGTCCGGGTTCATGGACGGCATGATGTGCACGCGTATGTTGTCCACCACGTGGCGGGTCTGGTTGTTGGCCGGGTACGTCTCGCAGAGGTAGCGCGCCAGCAGCAGCAGCACCTCGCGGCTCACAGTCTCGTCGCCGTGCATGTTGCCCACGTACTTGAACTCGGGCTCGCCTGTAGAGCCGACGGCCAGCCGTGTCAGGGACAGGCTTACGATATGACTCTGGTAATCTTCCTCTATGCGTTTGGGGAAAACAGCTTGGTCATGCCGAGCATTTCAATGTCAGCAGCCGACAGCGCAGAGCTCGGTGCTGTTTTCATCCGTCTATGCCATGTCTAGGTCAACTAATAATTTAGGGCTGTCCATCTATGATTGCTTGACGACAAATAGTAGAAAGATGAATGTTTTCCTCATAAAGACGCAAACTTTAGTTCAAGGAAAGTGCAAGCGAGACGAAGCAGACAAACGAATTTTCAGCATATTTTTCGACATAAGACTACTTAAGACAGAACATAATTTTCCTTCAGTAACCAGCAATTGATCATTCGTATTATCCAGCAATGTGTGGCCGAGAATGAAGATTATTATTTGGCCTATTGGCTTCGTTTCATGGCCCACTCAATGTGTCTCGCAACTCAAGTGCAGGATATTTTGATCATTTTACTTCCAGTATGCACGCATACAAAGTAGAAGTACCATGTCTTATCCACACCAACCCCCACTGCCTATACTGGCCACCAATATTCCTATGTAGCAGTTCAGCATTTGTTAGCGCAACGCAAATAGTCACATTCACCGTCATCAGACACTGATTACAATACGGCGAAGACCGACCACGAATGCCCATGAATGTCTCCGGCACAAACTGAACGCGATTTGGCATTGGCTACACAAACGAACTCAGTCACCGACCAGCACACCATGGTGACGGACCGTCCGCTCTGACCTGGCTCGTGGCGGCCCGGCTTGTCGGAGATCTCGAGCACCCACAGCTGGCGGCCCTGCACGCTGGCGCCGGCCGAGTAGAGGCGCGTGATGGCCGGGTAGCGGGCGGCAAGGTCGCGCAGCCACGCCTCCATGGCGGCGTAGTTGTGGTGCTGCCAGTCGGGCGGCGTGGCGAACTCGGCGGCCAGGCCGGCCGCCAGCCGCCCGTCCACGGCTGGCGCCTCCGTGGTGGTCGTGGTCGTGGTCGGAGGTGGCGGTGGCGGCGTCGCCGACTCGCCCAGCTTCGGCACGAACTCGCCGCCGGCAATGGCGGCGGCCACTGCCAACCAGAACAGCGTCAGACGGCCACACATGAGCCGGAAAGGAGGGGCGTGGTCGCCACGCTTCGTCTGAGTTGAAACTACACGGAGCACCCGATTTAACGGCGCCGACCAGTGGGAAATGCCACCAGTGTCCAAGGTGTGCTCGAGATTCCTGGATAACCCGTAGTGTCTTAAGCACGTCTGAATGTGACGACCGTCCGACGGGATCCGGTGATTGCCTGAGCCCGGGAAACCCCTCAACTTCTGCCACGACCAAGCCCGCGGAAAACCACAGAGAGTCCGAAAGACCATCGGGGATAAGCACCAAATGCACACGATATCCAGGAACACACCGGAGAATATTGCACGCAGTAGTGCCGGTATATTCACCTAATCGCCGAATTTTTTGTTCACATCCGCACCAAACAGCATCACACTTTAGCACCGAAGCGGAATGGGCCAGGAAGTGACGCGATAAGGATAAGCAGGAGAAAACCCTGCTGCTCCGGTGACGAGCGCCACAAGACCAGGCACTCCAAGGCAGCGCAGATGTACTCTCTGTGCATGTCACATTGCAAGCACTCAAATGTTCTTGCACGCGCAAATACAGAGGTCAATATCGCACTATTTCCCTCATGGCGTGCATCATTATACCAAAACATGGCGTGTAAACTAGCTACGAATCATACAAGATCGGATTTGATTTGAAATTATATACCGGAACTGGAATTCGAAAAACATACGGGGATTGTATTTAGAACTATGGCAAGATATCTTGCAGGAGCTGAAAGACACAATAATGAAATCAAAGCCGTGCACTCACGACTTGAAACGCAAGCGTGTGGACCGGGACGCGTACTGCGGGGGCGGCGAACGAGTCAGCGCGGGTCGGCGGACAATGACACGTGCCGATCTTGAGACTCGAGGATACTGTCACGGTCAGAGGCGGCCGCGGCCGGTCGGATGGTCGGGTCTGACGGGGTGGCACTGGGGTGGCACTGGGGTGGCACTGGGGTGGCACTGGGCGGGCACGAGTCAGCGCGGGTCGGCGGACACTGACACGTGCCGATCTTGGGACTCGATGATACTGTCACGGTCAGAGGCGGCCGCGGCCGGTCGGGTGGTCGGGTCTGACGGGGTGGCACTGGGCGGGCACGAGTCAGCGCGGGTCGGCGGACACTGACACGTGCCGATCTTGGGACTCGAGGATACTGTCACGGTCAGAGGCGGCCGCGGCCGGTCGGATGGTCGGGTCTGACGGGGTGGCACTGTGGCACTGGGGTGGCACTGGGGTGGCACTGGGCGGGCACGAGTCAGCGCGGGTCGGCAGACACTGACACGTGCCGATCTTGAGACTCGAGGATACTGTCACGGTCAGAGGCGGCTGCGGCCGGTCGGATGGTCGGGTCTGACGGGGTGGCACTGTGGCACTGGGGTGGCACTGGGGTGGCACTGGGCGGCGAACGAGTCAGCGCGGGTCGGCGGACACTGACACGTGCCGATCTTGAGACTCGAGGATACTGTCACGGTCAGAGGCGGCCGCGGCCGGTCGGATGGTCGGGTCTGACGGGGTGGCACTGGGGTGGCACTGGGGTGGCACTGGGCGGGCACGAGTCAGCGCGGGTCGGCGGGCGGCACCGTACCGCGGTCGGCGACTGAGCTGACCGCGCCACGGCTCGAGCGTGACAGATGGAACACGTGCCGCGCAGTGTGTCCGTCCACCACCGTCACCGTCGCAGACGATGGCTGGAACCTGCAACGGCGGGTCGTCAGGTGGCACCGCCACGGCCGCACACCCGGGCACCGAACACTGCTGTATTCCATACTAGCATACAAATATACTTCTAATGTTATCCCAGTGCGTGGCCAAATATTAATATAATCACAAGCACGTTATCAATTGTGGTTATGAAATTAAACAATCGAAAAGTTCAAGAAATGCATACAAGTAAGACCAATTAGCATTACTTGTCTATTAATTTTTAATCAGCATACAAAACAATACAGATTGCAACAAATGTCTTGGCACTTAATTTACATCGCTATAATTTTCCTCGGCTTTCCTAACGGCTAGGAGTCGAACGTTGGTGTTGCAACTAACTGCCAAATAATGCTGCGCATCCATAGTTTCCACGTCTCCTGTACATTGTTAGTGCAGGAAATTACAGTTACCTAAGAATGAACTTCGTGTCTAAGCATTAATGCGTAGCACAGGGCATATCTCAAGTTTCAAAGGTGAAACCGAGCAAAAAAAAACTGCTGGACTATCCCTTGCGACATGGTAAATATACGCATTGCGACATAAAACAATACAGTGGATGGCAATGCTGTGTTGGATGGAGTAGCGATGCGTTGTATCCAGACCATTAAAAATAGGAGAAAGGTCGGTAATGGTACGGCAACTAATATGCCACAATCACGAACGTCTCGACATTTGACAGCATGAACACAAGTCTGTGTCCGTCTTCTACTAATTGTCGTATTATGGCGAGGAGCCAGGAGCTGATTACTGCCATTTTGAGTCATATTCGGTGGATAATGTTCATCTCTGAGGGGTTGTCAATAAGAACATCCCAAATACTGAAGATTATTGAGTGCCCGCTCAAAGGTGGCGCACTTCGCTTATACGATGACAAAAAAAAAACGAAGCTTAAATGTAAAAACAGTGAGCTTTCGCCCAAAGGCACCGGACACCACAATTCTGAAGACGTCACACTGTACTCACCCTGTGGCGCTGGCAGTGAGAGTGTACGTCCCCGGCAGCAGAAGACGCCAGTACTCGCCGTACTGCGATGACGTCACGTTGTACGCGATGACGTCGACGGCGATGGTAGCGCCGTTGATCGGCTTGCCTTCAGCGTCCAACACTCGGCCTAACACAGCACATGGTGGCCGAATCAGTGGCGAGTGAAGACACCACGTGAGGCTAGAACGGCCTTTCCACCGGCGCGAGACCAATCGCCGACAACCTGAGCACTGATATGTGTCTATTCGCATGTGATATGGATAGGTGACCTCGGCAAATAGTGTTGGTGGTCATCTCGCTTTCTTTGGTCGGTTGCTTGGCAACAAAACATAAGAACGGTTGTTTCCCACCTAAGGAAGATATGGGCAGATATATGTCCTGTGCAATTGGTCTTTGCCTGACAAACTATTTACCATACTGAGGAATTTATTTGGATAGCATCATCACAGCCACGATCAATGATACCTTTGACGCCCATATGGACGGCCTCCATGTAGCTGAGCAGAGCCTCTTTGTTGCTCTCCCATTCGTTGGCCAGCAGAGACGGGTCCTGCATCTTGCAGCAGCTCAGCTCAATCGTTATCTCGAAACAGTTACTGAAGACGTAGTTGAAGTCCTGCATGCCACCTGAAAGTGGGTGCAACAGCAGATTTATTATCTGCAATAATGAGAATCGTAAAGGCAAAGAACACGTAACAAGTTACCATTCATGTATGTACCCATCAAACAAAGTAATAGTGTGAAATTCAGTAGCATTGGACGAATCCTGGAAACTTGGGCGGTTTTCATTCCCATGAGCTGCCATGGCCTGTAATAGTGCCTCCCATCCCAGTCTACGGTCGACGCATGGCCCATCATTGCCAAACTACAGCTTCATCACAATCTACCATCAGCTGTCATGGCCTGCAATGGTGTCTTCCAGTCAAGGCTTCGGTCGACATACGGCCCATCGGTGTCCATCTAAAGCTCTATCACAATCTACCATCAGCTGTCATGGCCTGCAATGGTGTCTTCCAGACAAGGCTATGGTCGATACATGGCCTGCCGCTGCCCAACCATAGCTCTATAGTGTCCACTCACAGCAGGGTTAAAATATTTGTTTTTCATTAGGTGTGAGATGTCGAAATGAGCATAGAAGGATGTCAAAATTTGACATGTAATTGGTGCAATCTAAAATGTTTTTGATGTCTTTCAGACAAAAATTTGAGTTCATGGTGTAGGTGATTATGACTGGACCTTTATCATTTGTTTTAAGATTCATAATTTAAGAAAAGATGTATTCAGGATAAGGAGAATAATAACTATGATGAACTGGTATTGTATCCCATATCACATAGGTCATCCCTTTACCTGATATTGCGTTGCAAAATGTTCGTGTAACACCATTGCATGTTGAGGGCATGCACATGCTATTTATAAACAAGATGCTGTTACAAAGGAGACATAAATACTTCATATCAATGAGCAGCATGCTGATACTTCTTGGAGAAGGATGTCGATTGAATATTCAGAAAGTGGAATTATTTATCACTGAGCAACTTTGATAAGCCTGCATATTGTATTCTATGCAGGACTTCATTGCTTGCTGAATGAGGAATTAAGGAGTGCTGGATGATACCGGGTTCCAGGATACTGGGTAGACTATCTGAAACAGAAGATGCTCTGCGATACGGTTTCAGGAGATTTACTGATCAGAGGTTATTGGTGCACCCCAACTATGGCATATTTGAATTGTTGAAGGGCATCAGGATGTCTTCAGTTGAGTTTATGTTGGCTTCATAATGAGCAGCTAGTAAGCAAGGATGTCACAAAAGCCATAGACAGGGAGGTCGATTGAACTTTCATTAGGTGGTATTTTCCACCCATTTTCTTGAAAAATGTAACACTGACTCACAGCCACCATCACAGTGCGACCACTGCAGCATCACAGTACACCCACTGGAAAACATCACCTAGCCAGTTATTACCAGTCAGCACTTTAGGGCGCTTTGACCAGACTTCCATCCCCTCATCCACATCACTCGCACCCACCTCCGTTAGCACGAAAACCAGCCACTGTTTATCAAGAACCATGCAGCCGGCTTTTCAGCTAATATCCACAAACCCAACAACCACCGTATCACAATACGCCTGGATACATTATCACGCACACAGACCCAACACCGCCAACACGGAAACCAGCTACCATTTACCAACAAGCCTGTATCCAGCTTTTCGGTTGGTACCATCAAGCTCGTAACCATCTAGCCAGGCTCTTTACAATTGCTGCCACTGTGGCGCCTGTGCATAGTTCCACAGCGATAAATTATTCGCAAAATAGGGTGGAACATGATTCCAAGACAAACGTACGTAAGGGCAAGTATACGTAAGGCACATGTACGTAAGCAAATGTACGTAAGCAAATGTACGTAAGCAAACGTACGCAAGCGCATCAATTATACGTAAGCGCAGATGTGCGTATGGCAAATGTGCGTATGGCAAATATACGTATGCGCAAATGTAAGTATGCGCAGAAGTACGTAAGCGCAAGTATACGTATGCGCAAATGTACGTAAACTCAAATGTACGTATGTGCAATTGTACGCGTACGCAAATGTACGTCCATTTACGAATGTGTACCTTTGGGTTTACGCTACATATGCTATAAGTACGTTTGCGGTAACCGGACAAATGTACGTAAGCAAATGTACGTAAGCGCAAACGTACGTATGACAATTGTACGTAGGCGCAGGAGTACCTATGGCTAATGTACGTAGGCGCAAATGTACGCATGCACAAATGTACGTAAGCACAAATGTACGTAAGCGCAAATGTACGTAGGCGCAAAAGTACGTAAGCGTAAAAATACGTCCGCGTAAATGTACCTAAGCGCACCAGTGTGCAAACGTAACAGAATGAAAAGAGCAATGTAGGTATAAGCCAGTGTACGTACATTTAGGCATACGTGCCTTTGCGTTTAAGCACATTTAGTTAGGTGCATATGTTATACGTGCATTTGCTATTACATACATTTGCCATACGTAAATTTGCGCTGAAGTAAATTTCACATACATGCATCTGCACTTACGTACATTTGCGCTTACGTACATTTGCACATACGCACTTTTGCCAGAAGTACATTTGCGTTTGAGTGCATTTGCGCTTGCGTACATTTGCGCATACGTACTTATTCGCATACGTACATTTGCTATACGTGCATTTGCGCTTACGTAGATTAGCCATACGTACATCTGCACTTACGTACATTTGCGTGCATACATCTGAAATACGTACATTTGCTTTACGTACATTTGTCCGGTTACCTGGAATATACTACTTAACGGACACTGAATCCACATAATTTCCAAAGAAGTATTGGCATCATCCTTCTTGGTGTGTATTTGTGATGTATTCATGCACCGTTTCTAACTATACCCCGTTTACAAGTATCATACGTTTCCTCACCATAACGGGTCCGAGATCATTATAGCCAACATTCCATAGCGCAATTTCAGGTGAAGGGATTACCTATGATGTGCAATGTTGTGCAATGTCAGTTTATAGCGTAGGTGTTTGGATCGTTATCGTTGATATCGGTGTTCCCAAATTAGGTATCTTTCAAAGCATGCAAAACGGGAACAGTCATATTGAAGCAATTCTCTCAAAACTGGGTCTGCAGTACATAACAAGATTATGAATAGTATTACTTCCATGGGGATTTCGACATCCTGTTCTACTCGTTTCGACATGTCACACTTAACCAGAAATCATAATTTTAACACTGTAGTTCCAGCATAGTCAGTCTACCAAGACAGCCCTGCTCCCAAGGTTCAGCTGCCACCCACTGATGCACTCGCTACAACCCAATCTATCGCCCACAGCAACGGCAGTAGTCCACTCAGCGAGCCCTGCAAACAAAACTAACGCGCCCTTGACCCAAATATTAAACGAGTCGAGCAAATAGGACCACGACTGCCGACAGGGCACATCCGGTGCATGGCCCAGCTGGCGACCACCGCTTGCTGGCGTGCATTCGCTGCCCTTGCCAGTAGCGGCAGAGGTGGCAGTCCGATGTCCAACGGCGTGATAACTAAATGCAAGTTCTGAAGTTATTACTGCGGGACCTGACTGGTGGCGGTCGCATTCACCGGGTACATACGCTAAGTATATAAGCCAGAGCTTGCAGGTTCTTTGCAACCCACCAAAACGATATATTAGCATGTCAACGCACTTGTCATCCCATGAACAATTGAGGATCCGTGGTTTCCAGCAGCTTAACACGCGCTCCGGAGGGCCTCTGAAAATTACGAGCACTGGAGGGGGCGGATTCCGCCCCTCTAAGATCCCAGCTCCTATTAGAGCTGGAGCAACGAAATTCGCAGGGTGGATGGGTACCGTAGTGAACTCTGTTGTGTGCAAATTTAATGACCTTAGGTCAGTACATGCAAGGTCAAAAGAGGTCAAATTATCAAAATTTTCTGGTTTTGCGTGGCTTGGGCTGTCATTGTTATGCATCGCTGTGATTGTATTTAAATTCTCCAAAGTGGGCAGCAATTAAGCTTTGGACATTAGTAATAATGTAATACAGATACTAGACCTGGCTCAAGTCATTTATATAGGAGCACTTTATCAGGTCATTGCCTGCTCCAACTACCGGAACCGGGCCTCCCGCCCGACTGCTCCGTTGGGCGGCTCGGCGCAATCGACTTCGCAAAGAAAAAAGTGAAGTAGATGAATAAAGTATGGAAAAGTGTAGGTACACAATGGCAACAGTAGTTTTCAGGATGTGTAGGGGATAACATGCAAAGTGACATCAATAGCATGACAGTCATTTGCATGTATGACAACATTGCAGTTGACCAAGTGTGGTTCCATTAACCTGTCATGAACTTGACCTGACTTGACATTGGTGACCCAACATGACTTTGAAACTATACAGCATAACAACATACATCAAACAGGTTGTTAGTGTTCCTAAGAACACTTCCCTTTTGCCAATACACGGGAAGCGCTTCAGCGGCGATTTTTGTCGTCCGGCGCTGCTAATTTTTTTTTGTTAACTAGCGACCCCTAACTCGAAACATTTCCCGCCGATTTCCGCTTTTCTTGCTTTAAACAACGCGCAGGTAATTTATAGGCAGGTACACAAACAATGGCGCATATCGGCCCGTAAAATCTGGAGTGAAGTACGAAAAACAGGAGGGGTTGGCGGATTTCGCCCCCCCCCCCACCCTCCAGGGCGGGTGTTTACATCAAGTAATCATGCTGAGTGAATATGCCTTCCACTTCATTTTACTGGTTGGTGAAGGAGAAAAACATCATACATTCTATTAACATGCGATTATTTTAAATAAAATTTGCACTATAACCCCGAAAGATCCACCAGAAAATTCCGCCCTGTGCTCTATGGCGGGTCGGCAGTGTGCCCGGCGGCAGCCGCGTGCCGCCAGGTATAAATCATTCGTGGCCTAGGGTGGAGGGCGGAATTTTCGGGTATTTTTTTATACCAGAAAATTATTTTAAAAAAACAATTATATCAATAATTCGTGGACTAGAGTATACTACTTCCTAAACACTGAATCGACATCCTTTCAAGAGAAGGAACAACATCGTCCTTCTTCATCTGTGTTCATGAAGTCTTCATACCTCACCTCTAACCACATCTTGCTTACAAGTATCATGCCCATGCTTAACATCACAGATCTCGATGCACGAACATCCAGTCAGAGATGTTCGTTTCGTAGCGAAATTCCAGGAAAAGAGATTGGGTATGATGTGGTATGTTATACAGAACCACCTTATAGTACAGTTTTTAGCCATTATCGTGAAAATATGCATGGCCACGTCACGTATCTATCAAAATATACGAAAAGCTGCACTTGTAAGTACACTATTGGCTTAACAGTGAGTCTGAAGGACAATGAGGTATTCTAAACGACATCGTTTCCAGTGCGAATATGGACATCCTACACATCCCACGCCTGACGAAAACCGCACACCTTTTGACATGCCACACATCCCACGCCTGACGAAAACCCCACACCTTTCGACATCCCACACCTGACGAAACACCGTTATCTTAACGCTGCGCGCCACTCACCGGGCACGTCGTACCACATGGCGCCGTTGGTGACGCCGCCGGCGAACGTCTCGCCCGTGCGGCAGAAGTCGACGCCGCGGTGCATGCGCGCGTGGCCGTCAGCGTACAGGTGCGCCAGCCGGCGGAACACGGCCGCGTCGGGCCCGACGCTCTCGACGCAGCAGCTGCCGGCGGTGGGGCGCGGCGTGTCGTCGTACGGGTAGCTGGCCACCACCGAGCCACCGTGCAGGTTGGCCGAAAGCACGAACGGGTTGTTGATGATCCACGACATGACGGCCAGCGTCTCCGGCTGCCGGCCGGACGTGATCGTCTCCCGGTTCAGCGGCTTGGTGCGGAACTGCCAGCGGTGGTGGTGGTTAGGGCGTGGTGCGGAACTGCCAGCGGTGTTGGTGGTTAGGGCGTGGTGCGAAACTGCCAGCGGTGGTGGTGGTTAGGGCGTGGTGCGGAACTGCCAGCGGTGGTGGTGGTTAGGGCGTGGTACAGAACTGCCGGTGTTGGTGGTCAGGGCATGGTGCGGATCTGTCAGTGGTGGTGGTGGTGGTGGTGGTCAAGGAGTGGTGCAGAAATGCTGGTGGTGATGGTCAGGGCGTGGTGCAGAACTGGATGTGATACTGTTGTTGTTATTGGGGATGAGGGGCACATCAACTGCATAGGCTATGGATGTGATACTGATGAGATTGGCTATGGTGGCATAATGGGACATGATTGGAGGAGTTTGGAATTGTTAAGGAGTGTGTTATGCAATATCAGGTGAATGGTGCTAGATAGGCTGGGATATATAGGTTCCTTGGCACCTGAAATGATGGATTGATCAGGGTTACACATTATGAACTTTAGGAACTGTCAGTGGTGGTGGTCGTCAGGGCATGGTGCGGAACTGTCGATTGTTGTGATCAGGGTGTGGCGCAGAACTGCTGGTGGTGGTGGTCATAGCAAGGTACAAAACTGTCGGCGGTGGTGGTGATGGTGGTGGATGGTGGTGGACGGTGGTGGTGGTTTTGGCTTTACGACACGTCGACTGTTGAGTCATGTAGCGTCGCCAATCTCTCATGCCGATTGGTCGCGGGCGAGGCGTAGCGACAGGTGAGACTCGACCTCAAAATCTTTCAATTGTGAGATGGGAAACTTACTCCTAGGCTACTCATCCCTGGTGGTGGTGGTCAGGATGTGGTGCAGAACTGCCAGTGGTGGCAGTGGTGGTGGTGGTGGTCATGGCATGGTGCAGAACTGTCAGTGGTGGTGGTGGTCAGAGTGTGGTGCAGAACTGTCTGTGGTGGTGGTGCAGGGTTAAAATAATGGTTTTTCGTTAGGTGTGAGATGTCCAAACGAGCACGGTAGGATGCCAAAATTTGTCATAGAATTGGTGTCCTTCAAAATTATTTTGATGCCACAGACTCAAATACGAGCTGATGGTTAGCTACTTCAAGCTGATTGTGTAGATTCCAAGCAGATGGTGTAGGTTCCAAGGAGCAGGATGTCGATACTTCTTAGAGAAGGATGTTGATTGAGTGTTCGGAAAGTGGAATATTCCAACCCATTTCACGAATAATTTATCACTGTGGTGGTGGTGGTCAGGGCATGACATAGTGTAATGCCCTACCCAATTTGAAGCCTTTTTGTTGTTAGTGGGCCTGCCAACTGAAAAGTAAGCACTTTCAGAGGAAATGAATGGTCACATCATGCTAACCTGAAGCATAAACATTGTATTGAACCGATTAATACCCAGAATTAAAGATTTACCTGAAAGCACAACTTTATGATTCATATGAAAGCATGCAATTTAAACAATGTTTTGTCATTAATCAGAACACTGATGTTACTTTTTTAGTGAACTGACTCATTGCATCAACATGAGGTAAATATTGTTCTGAATTAGAATAAGCCACACATCTGATTCTTTTTCATGGCCACAAATTTAAAATAGTTAAATAAGTAATAGGAGTCAGGTATGTTCAATTTGCATTAGAGAGTAGGAAACATTATCTGAATTGTTAATTCCATTAAAGTATGTCTGCAATTTATTTGCCATTTTTTACCACTTATATTTTTCAAGCAGATGCTAGATCTAGCATAGATATTCACACACACACACACACACACACATATATATATATATATATATATATATATATATATATATATATATATATATATATAAGTAGGACAGATGCTATATAGCTAGATACTACAGAAGTTATGGTAGATAGATACTGTTAATTGTGAATATTGCATGTATTGGGGTATGTCAGCCATTAGATACACACATGTGTTACATGAATAAATAGTGCTAGAGATGCTGGAAGTCAGCAAGGCACTCCTGCACCATGGTCTATCAAGTTAGGTTGGACAATAGTGCTGCCCACTGGTGTGTCATTTAGCTACATATATTACATGGATGAAAATTATTATCAATATCAGTATTTATCTCTGTACACAGCAATTTAGCAAATAACAGTTATTTGTGTTTTAGGGTGCCTCAACCAAAAATTGTGATTATTTGGCTGGCTAACAACAGTGAAAACATATTTTTGTGACAATAGGCAAATAGCTTTTATCAAAACAGCTCCAAACTGCATTGATAAAGCCATGAGTTTCCTTTTACAACTTTACAAATTGAAAATGACAGGCAGACATTCTGCCACTTTAGCCAATCTGTGGCAGGGATGTGATGCAAATATAAACATAGTTGTGTCCCACCAAAGCTATTCTTTCTATTCTCATAAAACATTTTACACTGCAATTGGTTAGCTTGGAATGAAAACAAAATGTTGAACTGGTATCCATCACAACCATCCTACCTGGAATTTATGTGGCTAATTGACACATGGCAGCTAATTGCTATTTTCTAGGTCTACCATGCACATTTGTTAGTTCTTGCTCCCACTGAAATAATTATCCTTGCCATACCTGGATATACATATAAGGCACATTTTCTTCTACAGTGTTATTGGGCAAGCAGTGTTATACAAGGGCATTCCTTCTCCCCAATCCCCAAAAATGCATTAATGGATGCTAGAAAGAAATGCAAGTCTACTTACCTGATCAGGAAAGTTCCTGTTCAAGTCCACACCATTTGCATTGGTTCTTCCAGAGGCCTTACTTGCTCCCACACAGTCACCTGGCTGTGAAAAACATAACCACAGGTAACTAGGTACATGACATTCTTCAGGAAGACATTGCATCACTTTCAAATATTTAATTTTCAGCATTTGGACATAGAAATAGCTGCATCAAGCAAGAAATGCACTTGGATTTTTAAAATGAAGGCATTTTCACAGGAACATAGATATATGCACTTAAATAGCATAGGTATGAACAAACCAATATAACTTTATCTAACAAATAATGTGCAGAGGCTAGTATCAAACTAGGTAGGCCCCTAATTAAACTTGCAATGAGCCATTTGCATCATCTCACCTTAGCAACTTCAAATCCATC
Organism: Imbricaverruca yamaguchii; assembly: GCA_034440575.1. Classification (NCBI taxonomy): domain Eukaryota; kingdom Metazoa; phylum Arthropoda; class Thecostraca; family Neoverrucidae; genus Imbricaverruca; species Imbricaverruca yamaguchii. The sequence continues at coordinate 818,986 of JAOTOL010001402.1, forward strand.
TGGATTCATGGTAGGCATGATATGAATTTCAGTACCATTAATTATGCTTGTGACCCTGTCATCTTCTCCATAATTTGACAGCAAATATGCAGCAAGGTTCAATAGCAATTCATGACCAACACCTTCATTGCCATGCATATTTCCAACATACTTGAACATGGGCTTTTCCAGCTTCCTGTCTCCATTGTCGGTGCTAATCTTCAAAACAACCAGCTCTCTGCCTTGCACAGACTGTCCAATGGTGTAGATGCTAGCCAGATGTGGATATTTTGAAGTCAGTTTTGCAAATATTGATAGCCTTGATGCAGTCTTGTGATATGTATTTGTGTTGATTCCCATGAAATCCAGAGACCTGTGCCTTGGCTCAGCAAATCTTGCCATATGAACATTCATTGCACCTGACATTGCAAAGACAGCCATGCAAAGGCACAATAAAGGCACCAGTTTCTTGACACAGCACATATTGTCCATAAAAAGTGATAACAGCTTCTCTAATTCAGTGTTAAATAATTATCATGAGCTTACATCAACAATCCTCCCCACGGGCCCAGAAATCACACTGCCCAGCAGCACAGCCACACGCGCCAACTTCACGAGGAAAACGGCTTGCAGCGCAACAAGTGAGAAAACAATGCCGCGATTGCGATGAGCAGAGACCACTCCCTCCGTTTCATCAGGCGTTAACCTTCACAACAGCTCCAGTGAACAAACAAACACAACTTCATTTCCTACTCTCTTCTCACCACTGCCCTCGCTGCAAAAGACCCGGAACAACCTGTTGGCACCACAACAGAGGTCAGTGGTTGCCAGCCGAGCATAGCGGGACCCCGATAATTGCCGCCGAGAGGCATGAGAGCTAACGGTGGAAATCTGCCTCAAGCCGCAGATGAAGCAGCAAAATAGAGAGCGTAGATATGGAATAGTGACAATAATATATTAGTGACCAGCCACCCTAATTATACGTGTTCATGGCGGGAATTTACCCCCCCCCCCCCTGCAGGTCTCTGAAGAACATTCACAGTATAAACTAAGGCATCCTTGGTTTTAGCTAGCGCATTCCAAATATGAACTAAAACACTCTACCGTAGTTGTCTAAACTGATAAGTGAGTAACTTCAACCAGTTATCATAGACAAAGCACTAAAACACGAACCATCTTATGTCGTGTAGCTTGCAAAAAAAACGTAGTGATTGACTTGGTTATCTGGTATAATTTTAACGAGACTATTTTATATTCCTTATTCCATACTGGCAAATCTGGGAGACGAACAAATCAGTCAGTGCCCGAACTTCCTACTCCACTGCGGCGAATCCGGGGGCTGAGGAATGCGCCCCCGCCCCCACCGATTCAGATGTGTCGCCCCTCCAGAACGTTTGGGTGCATCTGTATTAACTTATTTGCGCCGACTGCACATACGGTTGAGCCGACGCACTGAGCATGTTGTTCTGCTGGCCGCTCGCCTAGACCACGGTGACCTTCAGTCAGTGCGCGAGTGGACGGGTTTCCGGTGCAGAGCCACACCCGGACACGTTGGTGTTCTCAAAGGCATGGTGATGGCGCTGACGACCGCCGTCTGTCGCCTGGAGATGGCACTTGGCGATCACCCAGGAGTAAGACGGGTGGCCGGCATTCCCGATCACAGCCACATCCCGATCACAGCCACAACAGGCGCAGCACCAAGATCAGCTGTGCTATGATCGGTGAGTCGGCGGCGGGTGCGGATGCTCACCAGTGCGCCGCAACCTGTGCCTGGCCAACGGAAAACGGGACGGCCTGAGAGAGAAGGCGCCGCACACAGGCCAGGCACGCTTGGCGACACTCCTGCACTTCACCTACGCAGACCTCACTCTCATGGTTGACACAGGTGCTCAGGTCAGCGTGCTGCCCCAGCCTAACTGCCGGCGGGTTGCGAGATGGACGCGGCAGCTTCTCCACGCCTGACAGCCGCCAACGGCAGCAGCATCACGATGCTGGAGTACGCACCGTGGTGCTTTCAGGATGCACTACCAGTGGCCATTCCTCGTCCAAAATCACCTGTCTCATCTCGGGGGCAGACTTCCTCGGCCAGTACTGTCTGGCGGTCGACCTGGGCTGTCGCGTTCTACGTACAGCCGCTGGACAGAGAGGTACGACCGGTACCGCCCCCCCCACGCGCCGCGGACGCAGCCAGTATGTGCAGCCTTGCTCTGGCCACTGGAGCCTTTGCCGAGGGGTGGAAGGAGATTTCCGGCGTCACACGGAGTCCGCTAGACGGCGCCCTGTGCCTCACAATGTGACACATCGCATCCAGACCCGCGGTCCCAGTGCTTCGCCCGTCCTCTGCATCTCGCTCCCGAATGATTGCGGGTTGCCCAGCAAGAGTGTGAGCACATGTTCAACCAAGGGCATCATCCGATCTTTCCAAAGCAATTGGGCTGCATCGCTTCTGGAAGAAAATATTACGCCAGGCGAGTTCAGTGTCTGTATGGTAACTATCGCGCCCCGAACAAGGTCATTGTGCCGGAACGCTACCCCACTGCTCTACCTGCAGGACTTCGCGGAAAACCTCCACGGATGCCATGTGTTCTCCAAGCTGGATCTGGTCGGCACCACACACACACATCCAGTTGGAGCCGAACGACGTACACAAGATCAACACCACTTCGCCGTTTGGAGCATGTGAGGCCATCCGGATACAGTTCGGCCTGCAGGTGGCTATAGAACCACGGCTTGGTCGTCAATCGACAAAAGTCTGCTGGGCGCCCTCGGATTCGTTTCCTGGGGAACGAAATGTTCACAGACGGCGTCGCGCCACTGTCTGACAAGGTGGCTGCGATCCTAGACTTCCCACCACCGCAGACCACCGGCCAGCTGCACCGATTCCTGGACATGGTGGCATAGTATCATATTTCATCCCTAGCGCCGCCACCATCATGCAAGCCGATGCACCGGCTGTTGAGAAAGGACCTCGGGGAGAGCGTTGCCGGGCTCTGGCCGTCCCCTGGACGGACGAGGCCACAACCGCCTTTCGACACATCAAGGCCGCGCTGTCAGACGTAGTATGTTTGGCACACCCGGTATCCCACGCACCGCTTAGTGTGCAGGACGCTTCCAGCACTGGCCTTGGAGCCATGCTACAGCAGCACGTCAACGGAGAGTGGCAGCCACTGGCGTTTCACTGGCACACACTGACCCCGGCGGAGACATGATACGGCAGGTTCGGCATGAAACTCCTGGCGGGCACTTCATAGGTTTCACCACCCCGTGTAAGGTCGGTCATTCAACGTGTTCACCGACCATAAGCATCTCATGCACTGTGTTGATACAGCTAGGGTTCTGCACTCACCAGTAGAGACTCGCCACTTGGATTTTATCGCCCAGTTTGCCACGGATTTGCGATATGTTCCCGGTCGTCACCACACAGCGGCCCACGTGTTATTGCGAACGGTGGCGATCATCTCGCTCCCCCTGCAGAATGATTCGATGCCATGGCCGAGGCCCAGCGAGAGTACTCAGATCTTCCGCCCTACGCAAGTCTGAGCACCTCCTCTAGCTGTGAGATGCCCACTTCGCCACTGGGCGAACCCTACTGGTCGATGAGTCGACTGGAGTAACTCGGCCGGGGTGCCGACAACCCAGCTTTGAACCCTACGGAAGATTCGGACATTCCACCACATTTGGTATTCAGTCCCGAGTGATTTTGGCTGTTGGACATTCTGACGCTTTGACATTGTTGTGGTTGGGTATTCTGTGCCATGGTTGGGTATTCTGTGCCAAAATGTTTAGCTCAATATCAAAATGCGGTTCAGTTTCCACGGGCACTATGTATTTCAAGTAAGTATATGAAAAGTAAGCAAATAAACGATAAATGAGCTAATAGTGTGTTCCATCAATGAATGCCTTCAACGCACAATTAACTAAATATTTGCAGGACTAAATGCACGCATTTATAATTACTAAATTATGTACTAAATTACTAAATTATGTACTAAATTACTAAATTATTTATTACTAAACTATGCATTTATAAAGTGTGGCGGGTGCTGTTATCATGCTACCAAATTTGTGGGTTTAATGGCGCATATTAAACAATTGCGGCTCACCGACCGACACGTGAATAAGGGCCGAGCCAAAGGCATAGGCCAAACTTGTCGAGCCAAGATAACTTGAGGCAAAGTTAGCTTGTGGGCCTTAATATAGATAGCTAGAGACAACCTTGATGCGGGTGGGTTGCTCTTGTCACTTACCTGTGCTTGCCTATGTTTAATTATTGAGAAGACTCAGTGACTCATCTGGATTAAGTCAGTAAAGGGAAGCTATATAAAATGTATTCACTAAGCCGTCTCACGCCAGCCATTTATGATTAATATTGAAAAGAAACTAGAAGACAATGGGTCAATTTCATGTGATGTTGATGATGGATGCAGGCATTTGGTGCCAGGGCCTTTTTGGAGGGTGGAGAAGTTTCATTAATATAAATGTATATATACATGTGTATGCATGTTATATATGCATGTTATACATATGTGTAAATATGTATATCTGCATTTATATATATATGTATATGTATATATGCATATATATCTTCCTTTTATGCATGTTATTCAGCTTGATCAGATCCTCTGCAGCCTGGATTGCAGCTATATTGATTCAAGTGTTTTTTCAGAAATGGCGAACCTGCCACAGAAACGGTTTTACAGACAGAGAGCCCACTCAAATCCAATTGCTGACCACTGCTTTGTGTAGTAAGTATTTTGTGCCATATGAGATGGATTCAAGTTGTTTGATTTGTCAATGTTTTGAGACCTTGGGTTCTGTGTTCATCTGGCACACATGCAGACAATGCATTTTCTTGGATATGGGATATTCTGATATTCCTCAAGGTGATAATTTAGCTGAAAGTGTACTGATTCTTCAGTGCAAGTATGCTTTATGTTTTGCTTGTTTAGCATTGCTATGGACATTGCTGTGAGAGTTGGCTCATGGGGTGCAATGTATTAATAGTAGTGCTCAGATACAGCCAGGATATTCATAAGTGGGATCTGACCTTCATCCACCTAAAAGACAGTTATTTAGACCTCTTGGCATGCAAGTGTTTTTGGTTTACTGCAGTGCAAATATCTATAAATGTGCTTTAAGATGCTCATAAGTGGACAGCATATTTTCCATGCAAATGGAAGTTATTTGTCATTTTTTTTTAGGACTTCTTATTCTTTCCAACTTAAACCTAAATTCACCTAATCTAACCAAATGTAACCAATTTGTTTGATTTAAGCAGGCAAATGAGTAAAACTTCTTGTTGCCATTCTATGGCACAATAATATTACAAAGTTTCACAAAAAATCCCAATTTTCAACAAAGAAGGGTTTTTTCTTTAGAAGCAGCTTTGGTTAGGTTAGGTTAGGCCCAATTAGGTTTCTTTTTTATTTTGGTAATTAAAAAAGTATATTGTCTGACATTTTTCTCATGTTTTTTTTCCAAATGTAGCATTGGTTAGTTTTGGTTATGTTGCATTTTTGGTACATTTTAGGCATTTCTTTTCATGCTGTTACCAAGCTCAAAGTCCATTTTTTGCTTTATTTTCCTCACAACTTGGAAAGTAAGCATTTGCATGGAAAATGGGTGGTGCCATCTCTCACCTGGTTCTCTCATCTTAGTTTCCTTCATAAACATGGAATTCCGAATAAAAACACATTTTAAAGTAAATTTGTCCAAGTATCAACATGTCTTGTTTCATCTAGTATAATTATTGTGTTCATGTTTAAGGGTTGTGAGCCATGCCCCTGGCCTCTTGGCTGTTGCCTTTGTGCATATATTTGTCTTGGTAGCCAAGTCATTGTGTATATGATGGCTATATTTGGTTTCAGTCAAGTATCACCTCACATTGGACAATGCTCTTACATTGAATATTGCTGGACTTTAAAAGATTGCTAGTGTTTCAGTGAGGTATTGTCCCATGGTGGATGTTCAATGTGATGCTTCTCAGCAACATCATCATATCTTGGATGCTATATACATGGTGTATAAGTGTGGCATCACCAGATGCTGGACTCTAGGCCTGGTATCATTTAGACTGGTAGCATGAGACACTGAATGTTGATTCTTTGATATTTTGACTTTGGTATTTGGGTCTGCTGTCAACTGACATTTGGCACCAGCTCAATGATGCTCCAGTCTGGTTTCTCCTGGGACTAGACATCAGTACTGTGGTTCTTCAGAGTGGTGTTGCCATGCGCTATGTGTGAGCTCTGTCATGTTCCATTTCATGCCTTTGGACGTTTCATTGATGTAAGTCATCCTCTGTGCATTGCTTCAGTCCAGTTTCACCGGATGCCATGGATTGGTCACCATACTACCCCCAATTCTTTGGCAAAGCAGTGGAAGATCAGACTCACTTGGTTCGCTTTGCTGATGTTGGCTGTGGATATGGTGGTCTCTTAGGTGAGTTTTAGATTGTGACAATGCTGTCTTTGGATATTTAGTCTGGAACAAGGCCTCTTTAGTTGCAGATTCTGAATGACACTGTGTGGTGACAATATTAAGATTGTCAGCAATTATATGTTGTAATCTCACAGTCACAATGCTTTGGATGCATTTTGTTTGTATCAGATGTTGGTGGGTGGTAGGCTTTGAAACTGAAGCAATTACCTATGTTGGAACAATGTTAGCCACACTCAAGAACTGTTTTTTGTTCCATTTGGGCTACTTAATGTAATTATTATCTGCTGATTAAAAATGAGCTTCCATTAACTTGTTTTTTATCTGAGCACCCCTCCCGGTGGCTCCTGTTTTCCCCTGCTGTACAACACCTCAATAATTATATGCACATATCAGGATCTCATGGTATGCTGGATAATTCCTTGTATCATCCCACCACTGCTTTATTTTGTGAGGATGTGGGTCATTTGCAGTGCGACTGGCCACAATGTACCCAGACACGCTGATGCTTGGCATGGAGATCCGGGTCAAGGTGTCTGACTACGTATCAGACCGGATCAAGGCGCTGCGCGAGCACCACCCGGGCCAGTACCAGAATGTAGCATGTCTGCGCTCGAACGCCATGAAACACCTGCCAAACTTCTTCAGGAAGGGCCAGGTCAGATAAGCTGTTGGTGTCGGGTTGATGGGCTCTAGGTGTGATGGTGTAGTTGGTGAGACTGAAGGAGCAATTGCACTGGTTGAGTATATGTGCTTGTTGTGAGCTAGATCATCATGCAAGGTATGGCAGTATCTTGACCCAGTTGAATGCTGACATGGGATCAGAAGGTATGGGTAGTGGCTGCACCCAGCGAGGTGCAGACATTGGATCAAAAGGTACTGGGAGTGGCTGGACCCAGTAAGATACAGACATGGGATCAGAAGGTACAGGGAGTGGCTGGGACCGGTGGAGTGCTGACATGGGATCAGAATGTACTGGGAGTGGCTGACATGTGATCGGATCCGGTGAGCTGCGCGGAAGTGGTCACTATTAAGACGTGCCTATTGTGCCAATTGTAGCATGCATTTTGTCGTGAGTTGAAATGTGATGGGCTTGTTTGAAAATGTGCCAAGTGCCTTCCTTGGTACTGTTGATATTTTAATGATAAGGTCAATAACCATATTATCTTCATGATCAGCAAGACAGAATAGACCCAAACAGTGCATGTAGAAACATTGCACTAGACATTCCAATGTATAAAATTTTAGTGGATTATGAATGACACGAACCAGTAATCAAAGCTGCATGCCACCATCTGCACATCATCATTTAAGGCTACATTTTCCACCTCACCTGACCGAAAGTTAAAGAGAATTGCATGTAATACATAGCACTACCAAAGAAAGGCTTGCCAAAACGTACTCATTGCAGGTGGTTCCCTTCAAAAGAAAGAAGAGTAGCAGCTATACAATATGCAAATGTTGCATATGCTATGCATGCCACCCAAATGTCAGATGCATTTATGGAAAAAACAGAAATCGGTCGGTTCGTGCTGACATAGCAATGTACGATTTGTTATTTTTTCGAAGGCGTCTCCTTCAATCTAAGGACAACTAACATCGTGACTCTGGCAAAGTATTTTATCTTATTCAAGGAATGTGATAGGCAACACCTTTTTGGTTCCAGCGTAAAGCTATGATTTGCTACTTCACGACATAATGGCTGAAATGTAAAAGCTGATAATATTGACCAAATAGGGTGATAAACCCATTTCATGATAAGACAGTTTTGATTCCAGCATAAAAGTTTAAGACCACATTATTTGATAAACATGGAAACGTTACGTCCAATTAGTACATTTCGGATGTCAGGTTCTTGTAACCAACACAACTGAAAAGGGACTTTTGTGGTTCAGCATTTTTTCTCTTCTTTTAAAGTTTTTTTTCCAGTCAAATTTCTTCCAAATGGCCTCACTGAATTTACAGGAGTTGTTATTCGTGAAGCCTTTGTCTGAGAGGGCTTCAGGAACATCTTTTACTAATATCTGGTGGCGGGATCTGTCCAGCAAGAAACAGGAGCGGGGAGTGGTGTGACCTGCCTTGATTTGCTTACCATGACCTACCTCTCACCCTTGGAATTTAACGTAATTAGGTCGCACGGGTATGGAAGGGCACTCCTGCCTACCTATTAATTGGTGTTTTTTTTTTTAAAGAAACAAAAAGAAGAAGCTGGAAATGACATGTTCTCAGCAGTGGATGTACCTTTCATGCAAGGGACATCATTGGCAATAATACAGATTTAGCTGGGTAGCTGTCCACCAGGTGGGTTTGTCTGCACCCTGGTGTGGACTTGCTGCTGTTCTGCTGTGATCACGCCTCTTTGTGCAGACATGCCACATGCCACTGTGGACATGTCACGTGTCACTGTGGACATGTCACGTGTCACTGTGGACATGTCACATGTCACTGTGGACATGTCATGTGCCACTGTGGACATGTCACGTGGCGTCATGGACATGTTACGTGTCGTTGTGGACATGCCACGTATCGGTATGGAAATGGCACGCATCGTTGCGGACATGCCACATGCCGCTGTGGACATGCTGCATGCTGTTGTGGTCACGCCATGTGCTAGTAAAGACATGCTGATTGCCATCGGGATTCACTTCCTAACAGACAGAATCACCATATGACATTGTGTCTGACTTTTGATTCGACACGAATCGGTGCAAGAGCAACATGCGATCATATGTACTGACGCCTTTCGACCTCCGTTGGCAGTTGACGAAGATGTTCTTCCTGTTCCCGGACCCTCACTTCAAGAAGGCCAAGCACAAGTGGCGCATCATCAGTCCCACCCTGCTTAGCGAGTACGCCTACGCTCTGCAGGAGGGGGTGAGCCGACTTGGGTTAGAGAGACTGTGAGCTGCTGGGGGGTGGAGATGGGCCGTGGGGTGACATCGGGGGAGGTGGAGTGGGCTGCTATGAGGTGGTTGGGCCGGAGATGAATTAGCATGCAATATGGATCGTAGTGTGGCAGGAGTGGGTGTAGTGAGCTGGAGTGAGTCATGTTGGTCACGGTATGGCATGTGTTTGAGTGAGCTGACATGTGTCAGGTGGTATAGGACAAGCACTTGGCACCAATGCAGCTGATCATGTGGCCTGGTAGGTTGAATCAAACCAGGACTAGGCACCTTTTTGTGTCAGTGCCTGTGACCCCTGGACGACCTAGGGCAGATGTTCAGAGTGCACTCAAGTCGAATATCTGGGTATATCAGTTATTAATGCATTACATTGGGCGTTTATGGACCTATGTGCCTGCAAACATGTACATACACAGAATTATAGAAATATATTTATAATTATGCACAATATATATATATATATATATATATATATATATATATATATATATATATATATATATATATATAATGGAGGACTCAAAATTTGAAGACAAGATAAAATAACATCTTAGCAGCCGTTTTATGAATTCTGTGTATGAAGCGTTTTTAAGCACATTTCCACATGAAAACTGGATGGAAGTTCCACTCTACCTATTGTTTTAAATCTTAAAGGATGCAAATGTAAATTGAATGCAGTAGAGTCATAACTATGGTGCCATGCATTTCCGAGAGGCGTGTTTGAACCTTAACCCCGGAGGGTCTCAACTGGCATATTCAAACTGTGGATGTTAAATCTTGGTGACGCTTCACCTAGCAATAAGCTTAATGGTGTGGAAGTATCATTTATATGACGAGACACGGTGAAAAAGAGACCTCTCCCCTGCAGTAAAATAGTCAATGTTGTGGCTGGACATGTGATATGAAAGGCATGTGACAGGTGGGGTGAAATACGAATACAAACGTGGTGGGGTTCCATCAGAAATAGAGCAGGCTTGGCGATATTTCGTCGGGAACTGTACACCGAAGGTATTCTGTTTTCGTTCAAGTACAGGGTGTTGATCGGCACCGTTGTGGTTTGTGATGTATTCCTGATCGGCGTTCGCTTGCTGTGGCTTGACGAATCCTTAAGTCGACACCATTTACTGCTTCAGAAGTGTAAACATTACTTGATTTCGCTATCGTCACGTAAGTGACATGTCACGCTTCGCATTCACGGATCAGGCCGTTGCCTTGTGACCGGCCCAGCGGTGCAGAATATCAATCTGGCGTCAGGGCAGAAACCGTTTCAGCTAATGTGATGCCGGCCGCACCAATGTTGTCGTCCGACAGTGTGGGATAAGCGGACTCAAAACCACTCTGACCTTACAGTCTTGTCATCGTAGAGGCGTCGTCAGCACGTCCGAGCAGGGGCCAAAGAATGCTATCTCTCGAAGCCATCTCCCCCGCGAGGAAACTTTAAATGTGCACGTTTTGGTCTGCTGGCTCCCTGCAGCCCCCTCACGCGACGGAGGCCTGACGTCGCGCCTGCCGAGGCGGTGTCGGGCTGGAGGTCATCTGTATGTGTGCGTACGCCGTGTCCGGTCTCCATCGTCACTTGTGGCGGTCCGCTGGACGGCTGTGGGTGGCCGGCCGGTCACGGCTGACGCGTGTCGGACCCCCCCTCGGCGGCAGGCCGAGCGGCTCTGCTGCTGGCCGAACGCTGGTCGAGTGCTGTCGGAAGCCCCGCCGTCCCTGCTGTGCCCTGCCTCTGACCCTGCTCCTCATCACGGCTCTTCCATTGTCGTGAGCGTTGTGCCGTTTGCCCCAGGCCGCGGCGTGCTTCTGTCCCTGGCCCCCTACATTGCTTCTACATTGAACATTTCCGTTCCGATGACTCGGCATGCTGGCGCTCGACTTACGACGCATCGCCAACTGCAGTGTGTTGTGTACATGTTGAAAGATGAGAGGGAAGTGTTGTGCTCACATTGAGCGAATACATTGGACGATGCGGGGTGTGTTGTGTAAGCGCTGTACGATGTAGGGTGTGTTGCGTAAGCGCTGTACGATCCAGGGTGTGTTGTGTACACGTACGATGCTGGGAGTGTTGTGTACACGTTGGTCGATACAGGATGTGTTGGGTGCACGCATGACAATACCAGCTGTGTGACCAACGCAGTCGATGCGCCCCTAAGTCCAAAAAGATGAACACTTCAAACTGACTAACCTTGGTGGAACCGTCTGGAATAGCGCCCTTGAAAATGGAACCGTGCACGCGGTGCCATTGCACACGTAAGCACAAGCTGGGTATGTTCCCGGGATCCGTTATTTTGTGCTGCTACCGATTGGCCTGCATGTCCCACCAGATAACTCGCTGACTAACGATTACCAATCTTGTGTGGGTTATATGTGTCACACTTGACACAGATGGTGGATGATACACTACCAGTCATGCACATCGTGTGGGAATTTCCTGGGAACTGTCTGAGAGTTGATCTCCGATGTGTGGCGTTCCGCAGGTTACCGTGCACACAGCGCTCGAAGTGTGGCATTTCGCAGAAGGTCGTGTGCACAGTTGCCGATGTGTGATTGTCTTGCTTATGAACCATGGGCGTTGGATAACCGCAATCGGTTCATGCGCTCCTCAGCCGAAGTAATCAATCATCATGAACAATACCAGCGACGTGCTTCAGGGCATTGTGCACACGCTGGCTAATATATGGACTATTTGTGTGACCGCTGGACATCGACGTGTTGCAGCGTACTGTGCACGCGGTGGCTAATATGTGAGATTGTGGGCTCTCTGTGTGGCCGCTGATCATTGACATGCTGCAGGCCATCGTGTACACGGTGACGGACGTGCGGGACCTACACGACTGGATGGTGAAGCACCTGGAGGAGCATCCTCTCTTTGAACGGCTCTCCGAGGATGAACTGGTCAGTTTTACTCTATCTCTGTCGCCAGAAGACAAGAGCAGTGTTGCACTGCATTGCATTTTTGCCGCCATTGCTATTGCTACAATAGGGATGACTGATAGTGACGATACGGATGATTGATACGTCTTGGCATGCCGGCTGCAAGTAGAGCAGCTGTTTCAGTGTCGCGTTTAGACATTTATACGGGGATCCAGGTTAGGACATACCGCTGTGCCGGACAAGGTGTGCACATGAACATGAACAGAATAACTGAATGAGGAAGTAGATTGTTAGCCAATATATTGACTAATACTGCTGCTCATGTATGGTTGAGCCGGTGGGAGATCGAAAATCATACGAACGATGTCGACATTCTCGTTGGAAGAAGCGGTAAGCGATATCTCGGTCAGGGGTGAGCTTTTTCCGGGAAGAACTAGTTTTTGGCCGGATAGCCAGTGTTTATCCGTAAAAATGGACAGGCTGGTAAAAAAAAAACGGTAAAAGGCTAACTTGAAGCAAGAAGACAATCATTTAGTAAATATTAGCGTTGCAGATTATCTAGTTGGCAGGTGGTGTGACTACTGGTCATTCCGTATGTGTTTCGTGATTGTATGCTAATGCAGCTCGCACCGATCAGCGCTATCCGGCGGATCCGAAAGCTTCTGTGAAAAAATATTGCTCCCCCTTATAGGTAGCCCAATCGCTAGTTTTCAGAGACGCACGATCCAGATCCTGGACGGCGGGATACTGTTCCACCAGTGCGCATGCGCGTTGACCTGCCGGCTGCCCTGACACGTGGTCGGCACCATATCCGTTGATTTAAGAAGTGGGGAGGTAGTGTCTGATCTGTCTGTGGTCGGGAAAATTTGGCAATTGAAGTGGCGATGTTGAAGAGGAAAGACTTATGTCACTTTGTGAATATCGTTTTGTGTATTGTGCACTAATGTTTACATTCCTTCTCCAGTTTTACGCCCAGGTGCAGATGCAGCCAATTATATGTGCATGTGCTTGATGCAGCAGTTTTCATGTCATTCTAGCTGATTTTCGTTTGATGTCACTGTCTGATGATGTGACTTCCATTTCAATGTTCGACTGATGATGAGTTCATCTCACTGTTTCACTGACGATGTTGTGGGCGCTGCATGACCGACGCAGTCGATGCGCCCTTAAACTCCAATAACTAACTAACGATGCAGCAGTTTCTAAACGTTTGCATGCCTTGCAGTGTGCTTGATAGTGAAATGTTTGCTCCTGCGTGAACGCCTTTTCAATTGCTACACACGTTTCATGTTTGAGAGGGGAATACAAACACCCTGTAAATTGCACGTCAATCTGCATCACCATCTACCATGTGCTGCACTCCGTACTCAGGAGGCCCTCCAGGTTTTGAAGTTTTACGATTCGGTACGATACGGTTGAAGACCACCATGATGCATTTGTGTATAATTAACCGGGAATTATTGGCGTTGCTCACCGGCTTAGGCTGCATGCTAACAATTGGGACCCGCGGCTGCATGCTAGTGGCATGTTGGCGCTTTTTTTTGCTACGTGAATGCAATACAATTGCTTTCACCTGGTTTTTTGCGAGCTCCTCATTTTCGGTTTTCCATGAAAGTTTGTCTTAAAAGTGACATGACGTGTTCCCGGGAAGAAGTTTGAATTCCTTATATTTATACCTCAGGCTTGAGCTAAGCTTCGCGTACAAGTGAAGTGAACTCAACAGCTTCTATAACTGGGAACCGATCCGCCGATACTGTTTCATATTTATCATTGCGACTTCGGACGTTTGACTTGACGAGTGTCCGTGCTGGCGACCACGTGCTGAACTGGCAAGTATGCGCCATGCGCTCCGGCGATCTTCAACGACCCGTCCGGCAGCGCGTCACTAACCAGACGTGCGAGTGCGGGCGGTGGCTGTGTGATGGTGACCGACAGCGGGTCGTAAGCGTGGTGGCTTCTTCGTCATCGGCGGTGGTCGCGGCCCATCCGGCCGCCGGCGGCTGTGGTCGTACCCGCCACATTCCCCCGCCAGCCGGTGACCGCAGACCGCACGCCTGTGCGCCCGCAGGCGGCCGACCCGGTGATCGGCGTGCTGTTCGACAGCTCCGAGGAGGGCCAGAAGGTGACCAGAAACAGCGGCGAGAAGCTGCTGGCCGTGTACCGGCGGCTCGCCGACGCAGGTGACGCTGACGGCGGGTGACGCGCCCCGGCGGGTGGTGCGTGCTGTAGGTGGCAGCACGTGCGGAGCGGCGGCCAGCCGGCGGCGGGTGGTGGGCCCCGGCGGGCATGTGTGTTGTAGGTGGCAGCACGTGCGGATCAAACGGGTGGTTGGCCCCGGCGGGCAGTGTGTGCTGTGGGTGGCAGCACACACCATCCAGCGGCCAGCCGGCGGTGGTGCGGCTGAGGCTGCGACGTTGGCCGTGACGCTACCTTGTGGTTGCTGCGCTTGTTGCCGCTGTTGTAGTCGGCCGGTGTTATGGTCTGAAGATGCGTGCCTTTGCTTCCGAAGACAACGTAATACATTGAACATAACACGCTGATATGTTTGTGGTTTCTTGTAATATTTCACGAAACAAAGAAACCCAACGGGCGCCTCTCAGGGCTGTGCGGCTCGGGTTGGATTACTACCCGCAAGCAGGCATTGGACGCTATTGTGTAAAAGTACAAACAGACATTCAGCTTGTCGTCGCCACCATGTCTTACTGGAACACAGGTCACTTCAATTATGTCACCCAGCTAATCAGGATGTAGACGCCAACTGTCGGTGAACGGAGCTCTTGGTGCTGAAGGTCATTCTCACGGCAACGAGACGTTCGGTTATGATACTCGCGGAGTCCCACGAGGTAAAGCGTGGCAACATTCCTGACTGCGTATACAGATTCACCACGGTGTCTGGTCGCGTGACGTCTGTGGCTCTGACAGAGCATATGGTGGTGGCTGAGTCAGAAATTCGCGTTATCGACGGGACTCAACGTCACGTGACTGGTCTGGAATAACGATGCTAAAGAAGGACTTAGACGTCTTTGAGACGCTCTCCCACAGGGCTCATTGTATTGGAGACGATCGAGCCGCCAAATATGGACGGACAGCTGCAGCTAGGGACGATGGGGGTCTCTGCGTGGCCAGCCCATGCCGCCGGCTGTCTTCCTGTCCGCCCGTCGTCTGTCGGTTAATCCGTCGGTCTGTCTGCCGGCCTGCTTGTTGGTTAGCGCGTCAGTCTGTCTTATCATGTGGCTCTGTTGCTGCTGATGTCATTCAGTTGTATCTGCTGCTTCCCAGTAGTTATGTTTGTCAATACCATGGGTGAAAGATGGGTCGAGGTCGTTTTTCCTATTTTGGAATGAGATCTTGTTGGTTGGTCATTGGTTTTTAAGACACATCGACCGTTGAGTCATGCAGCATCGCCAATCTCTCACGCCGATTGGTCGCGGGCGAAGAGTAGCGAGAGGTGAGACTCGAACCCACAACCTTGCGATTGTGAGACGAGCAACTTACCCCTAGGCTACTCGTCCCCGAATGAGATCTTGTTTATACTCAGAAGTAGATAGATGTTTGTCTAAGAAGGTGATTTCTAAACTTGTGTAGAATAGTTTCCCAGTCTGCTCGGAAGCAATCGATTTTATCGTCACAGAGCAGCGTGAAGTGCGTAATACGACTCTTTACTTTAACATTCCCTTTGAAACCCCGAGGTCTCACAAGAATGTCCTCCTTTGAAGACGATAGCTCCTACCACAATCTAGAAGAATGGAACACTAGGCCATTGAACATACAGACATATATGTTATTGAAACAATGAAAAATCTGGAGCCGGATGGAAGTATTGGGAGCATCGTGAGACAACGTTGCTGTAAAAGGTGTGTTACCTCCCGCAAGCATATGAAGAAGTAATAAAGTAATAACCAACGGTGGAAAAGCAGCCAGCCTTTATCAGTACCAGGATGCGAGGAGACGCTTTGCCAGGTGGGCAGTTCAACAGCCGATGGTGCAGTCGGCCGCATGACAACAGGTCAGTGGATGTCGGGAGCAACAGCCCCTCACTTCAACTTTCGATGGGTTTCAGCATTAAGCACAACCCTCCCCATGTTTGCGTTGCCCGCAGTCGCAAGTGGACATTACAAAGAAACAAGTGGTTCTCGCACCTGACCTCACCGTCGCGCGCGCACACATGCAAAGAAAATTTAACTAACCATGAATGCGATGCTCAGGAATAAATTATCGTGTTACCTCCATCGGTTCACAGTTGCGATCCATCAAGCATCCACACAATGCATTGGTTTGAATGTTTACCCTATCTGATTATATCCTCGTATCCTGATGCCGTCCGTGCTTTAGGTTGTTACAGTGACTGGCGTGAGGTCATCCCGGGCAGGTCAGCTTCCTCATTATGTTCCTACCTTGTCATGCTTTATGCTTGTTGCTGATTCCCATGACCTTCCTGAAAGTGGTTCATGACCTACGATCCACGTGAAAGACGCACTGAAAACTAAGTTGGAAGCGATACAAAATGGACGTAATAAAACCAATGGAAGGGGCAGCACACTGGACATATTGCATCACGGTTGGAAACAGAGCAACGGAAAACTGCGCAGGTCTCGATCCAAAGGATTTACACAAAGGCACAAAGTACCAATACCATCGCGACGTAACAGCCGAAGCACCAATATCACCGCAACGTAACAGCTGAAGCACCAATATTATCGCGACGTAACATTTGTGAAGGTCCAATAGCATCGCAATATGACAGCTGAAGCACCAATATCATCGCTACGTAACATTTGTAAAGCACCAATAGCTCTGGGTAACGAGCGATTGAACTGGTCGGTGAGTTCAGCCTGAGCAAGGCGACAACATTTAACTCATCCTTCTGGCGGTACAAATTCCAGCACTTGCCATTTTAAATTTATTCGTCACAAGACCTGGGTTACGAGTGGTCTAACGGTAAGTTGCCCGTCTCACAATCGAACGATTGTGGATTCGAGTCTCACCTGTCGCTACTCCTCTCTCGCGAGCAATCGGCGTGAGAGATTGGCGACGCAACATGACTCAACGGTCGACGTGTCGTAAAACCAATAACCACTGTCAAGACTTGTTCCAGCGCAAGATGGACTAAATATTGGCAGGTTTACCAGACATCCTGAGCATGGTGGACGACACTGCAAAGATCACCAAAAACACACGCAATGACTGCGTGCCTTAATGAGGTGAGGCGACCCATTTTAAATCCAAAAGTGCTGCATTGTGGTGAAAGCAGTCACCTTCGGGCATATCTACAACTGACCGCACGCCACCAGATCCGGTTATGCTGTAGCTTTGAGGGATATATCAAGGCCAGGTAGTGCCTCTAAATTGCATTCCTTTCTAGGAATGTGCGCCTGCCTGTCGCCTTTCATTTCAAGCTTCTCAGAACACACGCACTTCTGATGGCCAGACAACCGTGAAAAGACGATGTGTGAATCGAATGGGCAGAATTAGCTTAGCAGGACTTTAACAATGTCAGAACGGTTATTATCCCAGATGCTGTTATGGCATACTGCGACCACAATAAAGTTACATTGAAGGTTAACCGATCAGGCGTCGCCACGGGCGCCGATCTACTACAGTGAAGTCGACCTGCTAAATGAGCCATTTCCTCTAAGGCTCAACCATATGCGGACAAGATACGCCAATATCTAATAATTGTTGGCTGTCTGTGAATGTGAGAAATTTCGTACTGACTTCTGCAGTCGGCACTTTTAGGTGATTTCCGATTGCAGGCCCCAAGAATAGTCATGAACGTTAATGCATTTCGCGCTCCAGCTAATTTGTAGAGAGCGCTACTACGTCTGCAAAACTGATTTTATACTTCGCTACAAGGCAGGCAAGATTATGTTTATCTCAGATTTTCTGCCACTCTTACCGGTAGCACGATAAGACCCACCAGGTACCATTGTATCAGCTTGGTTCAATTCTCTCCAAACCGACTGGGGGGACTGCGCTGAGAACCACAAAAAGATGGCAATCTGTGCGAGATGCGCCCGGCCATTCTTCCAGACGGCCAGCCAAACCATGCGAAGCAGCTCCCTGTGAGAGACCGAACTGGTCAGTTCGATATTCACTTACAATCGACAATGGGTTAATATTGAAGTGGACGGCCGTTGCGATCATTTCCTGGTTGTAGCCTCGGTACTTGGAAGACAGTTCACGAAAAGCGCCCGGGTTACAAGTTGTAGCTCACAGCCGGAGACGCTATATTTTAGCCAAATATCAGGCACCACATCGATCGTCGAGTGCAAAGTTGCATGACCTCCCAGTCCAGCCGCACGTCAACTCCAGCCGGAGGAATCAGGTCTGAACATCAACAATTCAACACACTGTCCCACCAGTACCGTGGCTCGAGATCAGTTCCGACCTCTTCTCAAAGTTCCGTTCGCCAAAGAACTCACGGAGGTCAATAGCCGAAGAATAGCTGAAACTCTGTCAAAGATATTCGCTGAACATGGTCGCACCAGTACTATTTATGCAGGCAATAAACCCCAGCATGCTTCTTGTAACTTCAAAATGTTCAAGGCAAATTCGACAGAAATACGCCGTCCACAACGCCGGATGAAGACAGCGTCGTCCGCAAAACCAATACGGAGCGAACGGAGAATACTTAGTAAGTAACAAAAACAGGGTCTGGTGTCAGCGTTTCTGGTCACATGGGACTACAGGGTCATATGAGACCATTATCCTAGATGGTCGTGTATTCCGGCGCACCGAACAAACCCTGAAGTCTGTTACAGCCAGATCCCGGAGGATAGTAAAGCGCCAGACCGGCTCATTTTGACGTAATTTAGCCGCGAGAGAAATGCAGTTGGAGCGTCCAGTATCCCTACAGGCACATACACATGACAAGAACCTGATATCCTGACAAAATTCAGCATTGTGTATGTGTGTCTGTGTTTGTATTATTGTAACGCCTACTGTCAGTTGTTTAAAGTCTTTACACACAATCGGTCTTTAAAGTCTTTGAAGACAATCTTGTTGTTTCAAAACCAGCCAACATCACAGTTCTTGTGCTGCTGCTATGGGGTCTGTCGTGACATTCTGAGTGCAATGTCACGACCTTTGTGGTGCCAGGAACCATAGACATAGCCCAAATTGTTTCTGGAAAGCCGGTATTTAAAATGTGCGGCCGATGGTGGTATTCTGACTTCAATTGTCCTCTGCTCACCATAGGCACTTGCCCCACCCACCTTAGGAAGTTTTCCTCAGCGCCTACTTACCTTGCATGTTTCATGTTGCCCTCTCCCCTAATTTATAATCATCAAACACCACCGATACCGACTAGTGTGGAAGTGCTGCTTGTTTCTCTTCCGTGGCGCATGCATGAGTATGTGCCTCAAACTGTAAACGGTGTGTGTTTGTATGTCATTTGAAGTCCCGCAGTTTTTACATAGTCAAAGAACTTGGAATTGCACTACTTCTAGGAATATCTGTGCCCACCAAAGCTCCAGTCCATCACAAGAGACGGTTGCCATGGTTGTTTTTTGGCACCTAGCCTCTCCCCTCTGCACGCTTTGTGTGTGATTTATTTTGAAATGTCGATGGGAGGCTCTGCCCCGTCCGGTTCGGGGCCGGTTTTTGTTGCCGCTCTTCCGTCTTGCTTAGTGGCGTGCCATCCGATAGACGGGCCGCAGAGGCAGTGTTTACGGACGCATCGAGGCGGCCGCAGCAGGTGTGGTTTGTCGGCCGTCACGGCGGCGTGATGGTGCTGCCGACTGCGCGCCGCGCTCGTTATGTCAGCGGCCGGCGCGGCCCGGTATTTGTACAGCCGGCGTCAGGGCCGGCCGACACACGCCGGCCGGTCGGCCATTACCGGCGTGTCAGCACTTCTGATGAACCTGCGCGTTGCTTCCTGCGCGTGCTGGACGTATCCGAGCTTCCGGCCCTGTTAGACAGGCCCTGTCGGGCACGCGGACAGGCATGTCAGTGTTTCGCTGGCATGCCTGTCTGCCTGCCCGACTGCAACGTCCTGTGCGACTAGCCCAACTGCTGTACGTCCGCGTACATGCTGAACTCTCTGTACTACTAACCTAGTTGCTGTACATCCGCGTGCATATTGAAGTTGTATTAGAGCTTCTTGTACTTCCTGTTCATGCCGAGCTGGTCGGTACTTACGGATGGACTTATGGGTATCCATTTCCTGCACGCGCAGAACTTGTCAATACTTCCTGGATCCACAATGGCCGGTCAGCTCATTCGGTCTGATTATTGAACTAAATGAACGGTTTCTTGACGGATGCTGGTATTGCCATTACCTTGCCAAATAGTCATCACTTCCTTGAGAAGTAATGTACTTGTAATGTTATTAAATGCTCTATGTGGTTGGGCGATCCTCTGCCTCCACTGGGTTATATCTGTTTTAGTGAAACTGGCAAAGTATCGCGAAAGGCCCGAAGACTCCTGTCTGGACAACAGCAAACTTCCCTCATGAAAAGATGTATTTCACGCCAAAATATTCCGAAAGTCGCCAAACTAAGGAAGAGGGATTGTGGCGAGGCGTTGATTACCTTCTATGCTACGGTTGGAAACAATGCTTGGAAGCGTAGTCTAAACCTTGTGCGAGTTTTCCCACGTCAAACGAATTCCAACCAGCTTCGTAGATTTCACCTTAGTGGTAGATTGCGTTCAAAATAGGCACAACAAAGAAAGCGTACGGAATCCCACATGCGGCAGGGTTTCGTTTAGTGATCATCGCCAATGCTGCTGTCACACCACGTACAACAGACGCATCGCCTCATGTGACACTTCCGCATGTCTCCAGCGTCCATGGAGAGATGTAATGTTCCGCTCACATACACGAACACATGCAATCATCAAGTTCTCCAACCTACTACAGAACACCACATTCGCCTGCACGTGCAAGCAGTTCCATAACCGGAACGGCTTCCCACGGATGCTCATCAACTCGTGATAAATTGGCACCATCAAGCAATGCAGCCACCTCCCCCTGAAGCCTGTTCGTGTCACGTTGTATTGCGCTCTTTCGAGCGTCAACGAGCTGCTTTCTCGGGAGCCGGTTCACCGCGCCCGCAACGGGCAGCCACTTCACCAGACTGATGTGTTTCCCAATGTCCTGCACCAATGCATCAGTAGTGCTCAGAACGTGGGGTGCACCCTACCCCTCGTGGGGAGCAGTGTGCGCGTACTGCACACACCGGCGTTGGTTGGTGGGTGAGCTGGTGAACTCAGCCAGGTGGTTTGTTGGAGAGATGGTTGGATGTCTTCATTTCAGTGATATATCTGTGATATGAACTGGTAGCCTAATGGGGGCTGAGGGTGCCGTATTGTCACAGCTAGCCTAATAGGTGCTGAAGGTGCCGTGTAATCACAACTAGCTTAATGGGTGCTGATGGTACTGTGCTGTCACAGCTAGCCTGATGGGTGCTAATGGTGCCGTGCTATCACAGCTACCTTAATGGGCACAGAGGGTGCCGTGTAATGACAGCTAGTCTAATGGGCGCGGAGGGCGCCGTGTTGTCACAGCTAGCCTAATGGGCGCAGAGGGCGCCGTGTTGTCACAGCTAGCCTAATGGGCGCTGCATGGCCGATGCAATCGGTGCACTCCTAAACTCCAAAAATCGCAGCTGGCCTACCTGTTGTTGATGACAACGCCATCGCGTGGGAAGCTCAGAAGGAAGCAAGAAAACATGTGTGGCTGTTTTGACTGTCAGGCGTTAATGTGCTGCAGTTCCTAGTTTCGAGTCGCTGGTGCTCACTGAGCCATTGAGTAAACGGTCGTGCTGGCTTCATTGTTAGCTACGACGAACATCTGTACAAACATCACCGAAGACTTATTTGTGGTGCGGAACATGGTCATGTATGCCATGCAGTTTCCAGATGGCGTCGGCAAGGAACTTTAGAAGACTGAGTCGCTGTCTTGTCTTTTGACACTTTCAATCACGATGCCAGTCAACATCTGCATGCTAATCTTTCCGAGCATCAGTATGCACAATGCGTTTGTGTGACGTATCAATACCGTTCAGAAATGTTGTGCCTTAGTCTCGGTGTGTGAGTTTCACCACGGCAATATGGCTGAGGAATACATTAATGTAGACTCCTTGGATCCATTTCCCATGCAGTCTGCATGAGCATGTTGCTAGATTTTACGACAAATGCCGAGTAGATCAGAATCTCTGTGCTTGCGGGCTGCCGGCCGTCGGTCAGCCGCCGTCCGCTCGCCCAGCCCGGCTAAATGTGTGACTCGCCCCAGACAGCCGTGCCGGCGCAGCGGTGCCGCCACTAATGTGCACACACGTAAACACGGCACGGCACGCCTCCGCGCACACACACACGGATGGTGGCCGCACCGGGCGGGCCACGTCCAGCTACGTCCGGCCACGTCCGGTCACGTCCGGCCACATCCGGCCACGTCCGCAGAACCCGGCCACGTTAGACCACGTCCAGCCACGTCCGGCCACATCCTCCACATCCGGCCACGTCCGGCCACGTCCGGTCACGTCCGGCCATATCCGGCCACGTCCGCCGAACCCGGCCACGTTAGACCACGTCCAGCCACGTCCGGCCACATCCGGCCACGTTCGGCCGACTCCGGCCACGTCCGGTCGACTCCGGCCACGCCAGGCCGACCTTGGCCACGTCCGGCCACGTCTGGCCACGTCTGGCCACATCCGGCCACATCCTCCACATCCGGCCACATCCGGTAACGTTCGGCCGATTCCGGCCACGTCCGGTCGACTCCGGCCACGCCAGGCCGACCTTGGCCACGTCTGGCCACATCCGGCCACATCCTCCACATCCGGCCACATCCGGTAACGTTCGGCCGACTCCGGCCACGTCAGGCCGACTTCGGCCACGTCTGGCCACGTCCGGCCGCGTCCCATCGCGGTCCCAGCGCAGACGCGGAACGCCATGACGTACCGAACACCATCCCGTCAGCGTGGGACAGCCCATCGCCAGCACGGCCGCGTCCCACCGCGGTCCCAGCGCAAACAGAACACCACAGCGTACCAAACACCTACTCAGGTTACATGGGCACAGGAAAGTAAATTCGAAGCTGGTTAGAATCAATCGAAGTGCTCAGCTCCGCTCGTTTCATCAGCCCGGAACCGGATCGTTTGTATGATTTTGTCAGTGTTGGTAACTCATTATCTGCTTATGGAAATGTGGGATAAATTTTAATGCGTGGACGTATTTTGTCAAATGTGGCACATTTCAAACCAGCTAAAATTATTTAGGGTTTGTTGCATGGCAGGCAGAAACAAGCAAAAAGGTGGCACTTAAAACACAACACATTTTTCCGGTGCTATTTTGTTGTAGTATTCTTCCAAGTGTTGCACAAGGAAATACAGATTAAAGACTTAGATAAACGTATTGTTGTAATGGGGCCGGCCCAGAATCTTTTATGTGATAATGCCTAGTCTAGGTTCTTTCATGTTCTTCATTGACCTTTACTCTACTCAAAGCCATGTGTTTGGACTTGTTCATGTTCTTCACCAACTGAAAGATGGGTATTCGCGATGTGAATAAGTTGTCACATAGTCTTAATCACACCTATGAGCACGGTAGGTACACGGACTTTTTTTTGCTCTAAATCTAGTTAACAAACTCAAGTGTAATGTTACCAACTAGGCTTGGTTAGGATTTTTTTCTTAAATTATAATTGGTCTTCGTTATACATTATCCCACCCAAAGCCCAGGCTATCTCTGATATCAGACTGTTAGCTTCCAACACAGGCTCTCGGAACAATCGCCACAGCTTGTATCAGTTAATTCCTCTCACAGTTCCAAGACAGTTGATTATTCCTTAATTTCTGATCACGGGGATACCTTTCAAATTATAATGCTCACCTTACTTCGACCTCAGCTTTAAACCCAAATTGTGCATTACGATGCCCCTTGCCGTAAATAGCACGAAATAATTGGCCTGAAATATAGCATCAACATTATTTGAACTTCACCTTCTATTTCCTTGTTCATATGGAAGTAATAAACAGAAACAAGTTTTACAAACGCAACACGGAGATGAGCCTTGTATTTGCTTTCAGCGTACGACCGAACGAAATCCGTTCACATCACCAAAATCCTTCTTGGGGAAAGTATTTCGCACCACGCTGTATTCGAATTTACGTGTCGTTTGACAAGCGCTTTCATGGACGGCAACTGCAATGCTGCGCTGTCTGAGATGGAAATTCGATTCACCGCGGGTCACGTAAACTGGGTAGCTGTCCTCCTCAGCGCGATCCAGCACCGCCACGTCCCACCGCAGCCCCAGCGAAAACAGAACACCACGGAGCAGCTCATCGCCAGCAGGGCCACTTTCCGCCGCGGTCCCAGCGAAAGCACAACACCGCGGCTTACCGAAGACCGTGCCGTGAACGTGAGACAGGTCAGTTGCAACAGAGCCATGGCCGGCTGAGTGAAGGAGGAAAATAACGAAAATTGGAAATAAAATGGACCAACTGGAACGAATATACTTCATGAGTATATGACCTTCCCACGCCAATGAAAGGATATAATCGGGTACGGTGTCTTGGGATATAACCGGCTGTTTACTGCTTTTTAGCGTGCTGTTTAATTGTTTTTACATATCCCACGTCCATTAGATCGGGTTTCTATATGAATCTTGCGCCCATACTGCACCTGTCTGGAGAAATTTGCTTCTGAAAATTGCATGGAATTATCAATTCCACTCGGCATCATACAGGCCAATTACGGTTGTAAAATAGTCATCACCCTAATCTATGTAAATGTTCACAGGATCTATCTTCGGAAGCATAAAATGTGAATGTAAAAGGTGTATGCTTAGAACATATACACCAGCAATCAGCATAGCAGACCAAATATTAGCCATAGAAATTTCAGGGCCAACTTAGATGATCATTGATTATCTTCTCACAGTCGTCGAGCTTCACATTCGTAATACAATGCTGCCAATAAAAATGTTCCCCTTTTAGTATATCGGTAACTGGTGTCGGTATCTGCTATGTCCCTATTGTTACAATTTTGGTGGTGTCGCCACTGCCTCATGCCGTCTTCCTCACTACGCAATGACAGGACTGGCAGCTCATCAGCTTCAAACCATACGTTCACAATCAACACACACACGCACACGCGCACACACACACACACACACACACACACACACACACACACACACACACACACACACACACACACACACACACAACACACACACACACATACACACACACACACACACACACATACACACACACACACACAGGACTGGTATCACTTCGGCTACAAATCATACGTTCACAATCAACACACACGTGCCACCACACACACACACACACACACACACACACACACACACACACACACACACACACACACACACACACACACACACACACACACAAACGCAGGTGTGTGGGACCACGCAGACGAGAGACGGCAGGTGACACACCCGGCAGTGTGTCGTGTCTGACATCTGACACCTGCCGGTGGCTGACAGCGACGGCCTGGTGGCGCGCATCTGCTCCGCACCAGCGGAAGGTGACGCCCCGGGCGGAACTTGAAGCGTTCGTGCGTGTCTCGACCACATCCGGGGCGCGAGCCATCTCTGCCAGAGGCGCCGGATCAAACGGCACCCGCCTGACTGCGTCCCGCGGGCTATGCGGATGCTTGCGTCTCTGAATAACGAACGCTTTGATGCGGCGTATGCGATAGGTGTCATCAAATGGATTCTACCGGTTTGTTTGGATTTATCATTGCCAGAAACTGCTCCAGAAATGATATTCATTCCTGGTTGAATTTGCAAGCTGCAACTAGGGAGCTGCAACTTCAACTAGCAAGCTGCAACTTCAACTGATGAAGGGGAATGGCTTGTGTCTCATCGCATTCATCTTAAAAGATACTTTTTTGTGGAGTGTATTGTGTGATAAGTCTTGCCTGGAACAAGGGCGTAACTTAAGGCCAGTTCGACCCACTATGCGTACGGGTAGGAGAAAGCGATATCAAATTCTTCCGAAAATGTAAGCGAGGACTTGCTTACTCATGCAATGAGCATGCGGTAAACAACGAATACCAAATGTATCGAAATATCTCTACTTCATCTTACCTATGAGGACATTGGCGACCCTAAGGTCACCGAAAAGATAATGGCCGAAGTTCATTATCCATAGCTATCCATTGCAATTTGAATCAGTGAATTAGACCGGCTGGTTCCCAAGGTAGCAACTTTCAATTGCGTGGCCTGCGAGTGATGACAAATACACGAAAAGAGAGCAAAGCAGGGAAACTCTGAAGCTACCACTTGAAGCATAACCGTGCCAACCCTCAGCGATTCGGCATTGCACTACCATAGGTTTGTGCTTTGCTGTGCTCTTCCTTGGGCTCCCTATCACTTACATACTAATCACACTCTTTGAAACTGGATTAGTAATAGCCATGGGCGTCCCTACCAAAGGGAACGCCTTACTGCTTCATTTCAAACTGTGTAGGATTTAAGTCGTCTCTACTAAGGTGAACTCCGGGCTGCGTCCTCCAAAATTGCATAGGATTTAGGTCGTTGCATGGAGATATTCGGCATCAGAAGCATCTCATTCTCCTGTATTCCAAACATGTGCGACGCCGATGGCAATAGTGCTGGTCATAACCTACCTATTCCTGCAAATTTGCAGTACTTATTTTAAGCCATCACCATTAGCATGTGCATGTATGTTGTGCTTGAGCCTGTTCAAACATGCAAGACTTCAAAGCACGCCATTCTTGTATGCCGGGCTGTGGACTCGCTCCACTTTTACTTTTTCGTAACCAAATCGCATCTCTACTGACACCGCAATGCTAAGAATAGCACACTAATCCAGTGGCAGTAGACCCAATCAGCTTGTGGCTCAAGTGGTACAACACGAGCCAAACAAGTCGTGCCTCCAGTGACAGAACACCAGCCAAGCAGGTCCAGCCAGGCTGATCGCCGCGGCAACCGAAGACGTGCCGAGTGACGTGCAGCAGAGCAGCGCCGGGTCTGGGAGAGCCGCCGCACAGCCCGTCGGTCTCCTCAGGTCGGGCTGTGACGGTGGTGGCCACCCGGTGCATGTTTATTGTGACAGACAGGCGGCCAGCATGTGCGTGGCTGGACCGATACACCTGCACGGTCACCTCCTCAGAGTGATGGTGTGTGATGGTGGTGGCCACCCGGTGCGTGTTTATTGTGACGGACAGGCGGCCAGCATGTGCGTGGCTGGGCCGACACACCTGCACGGTCACCTCCTCAGACCGGGAGTGTGACGGTGGTGGCCACCCGGTGCGTGTTTATTGTGACAGGCAGGCGGCCAGCACGTGCGTGGCTGGACCGATACACCTGCACGGTCACCTCCTCAGGCCGGCCTGTGACGGTGGTGGCCACCCGGTGCGTGTTTATTGTGACAGACAGGCGGCCAGCATGTGGTTGGCTGGATCGATACACCTGCACGGTCACCTCCTCAGGCCGGGCCTGTGACGGTGGTGGCCACCCGGTGCGTGTTTATTGTGACAGACAGGCGGCCAGCGCGTGCGTGGCTGGGCTGGACCGACACACCTGCACGGTCATCTCCTCAGAGTGATGGTGTGTGATGGTGGTGGCCACCCGGTGCGTGTTTATTGTGACAGGCAGGCGGCCAGCGCGTGCGTGGCTGGACCGATACACCTGCACGGTCACCTCCTCAGAGCGATGGCCTGTGACGGTGGTGGCCACCCGGTGCGTGTTTATTGTGACAAACAGGCGGCCAGCGCGTGCGTGGCTGGACCGACACACCTGCACGGTCACCTCCTCAGACCGGGGTGTGACGGTGGTGGCCACCCGGTGCGTGTTTATTGTGACAGGCAGGCGGCCAGCGCGTGCGTGGCTGGGCCGATACACCTGCACGGCCACCTCCTCAGACGTGGGGTGTGACGGTGGTGGCCACCCGGTGCGTGTTTATTGTGACAGGCAGGCGGCCAGCGCGTGCGTGGCTGGGCCGATACACCTGCACGGTCACCTCCTCAGAGTGATGGTGTGTGACGGTGGTGGCCACCCGGTGCGTGTTTATTGTGGCAGGCAGGCGGCCAGCGCGTGCGTGGCTCTGGACCGACACACCTGCACGGCCACCTCCTCAGAGTGGGTGTGTGACGGTGGTGGCCACCCGGTGCGTGTTTATTGTGACAGGCAGGCGGCCAGCGCGTGCGTGGCTGGGCCGATACACCTGCACGGTCACCTCCTCAGAGGAGGGTGTGATGGTGGTGGCCACCCGGTGCGTGTTTATTGTGACAGGCAGGCGGCCAGCGCGTGCGTGGCTGGGCCGATACACCTGCACGGTCACCTCCTCAGAGTGATGGTGTGTGACGGTGGTGGCCACCCGGTGCGTGTTTATTGTGACAGGCAGGCGGCCAGCGCGTGCGTGGCTGGACTGGACCGACACACCTGCACGGCCACCTCCTCAGAGTGATGGTGTGTGACGGTGGTGGCCACCCGGTGCGTGTTTATTGTGACAGACAGGCGGCCAGCGCGTGCGTGGCTGGGCCGATACACCTGCACGGTCACCTCCTCAGAGTGATGGTGTGTGATGGTGGTGGCCACCCGGTGCGTGTTTATTGTGACAGACAGGCGGCCAGCGCGTGCGTGGCTGGGCCGATACACATGCACGGCCACCTCCTCAGAGTGATGGTGTGTGATGGTGGTGGCCACCCGGTGCGTGTTTATTGTGACAGGCAGGCGGCCAGCGCGTGCGTGGCTGGACCGATACACCTGCACGGTCACCTCCTCAGACCGGGGGTGTGATGGTGGTGGCCACCCGGTGCGTGTTTATTGTGACAGACAGGCGGCCAGCGCGTGCGTGGCTGGACCGATACACCTGCACGGTCACCTCCTCAGACCGGGGGTGTGACGGTGGTGGCCACCCGGTGCGTGTTTATTGTGACAGGCAGGCGGCCAGCGCGTGCGTGGCTGGACCGATACACCTGCACGGCCACCTCCTCAGACCGGGGGTGTGATGGTGGTGGCCACCCGGTGCGTGTTTATTGTGACAGACAGGCGGCCAGCGCGTGCGTGGCTGGACCGATACACCTGCACGGCCACCTCCTCAGACCGGGGGTGTGATGGTGGTGGCCACCCGGTGCGTGTTTATTGTGACAGACAGGCGGCCAGCGCGTGCGTGGCTGGACCCACCCGACGCACCTGCACGGCCATCTGGCACCCCGCCGCCGCTACCAGACGCGCTAACTAGTGTGTGCTGTGAAACCGACCCGAACACCTGAGAGTATGCTGGGCAGGCTGCTGGCGGCGCCTTTTGTGAGCTTTTCTAAATCTGTCGAGTAAGTAACATGACATTTTACATTGTTTTGGTGGAATAAAGAACATAGTTTGTGCACATCTGCCGAAGCTTGGCATTTTATTTCATGGGTTTGTCTGACATGGACACTCAATCATTGACGTCAGTAAATCATAATGCACATCAGAAAATGGCTTAGATGCATATCCGATTGATGAGTGCGGATTACAATCTACATTTTGGCGTGCACCAGTTAAGAGATGCATTTCAACATTTATCGACAAAATAATGTTCCGTATGATTTATTAGAATGCTATGCTTGGGAAGTGATGTGTAATGAACGGACATGAGAAAAGGCAAGGTATAAAATTGTGGATAAAATGCCGCCGTAATGCGGACAAGAATCGAAGCCAATGTGGACGAAACCATCTATGAACTTATTTTAATCGTATTTATGTGTATTGGAGGTTGGCATTAGTAGTGCCGAAATGAGATTCCACGTGCAGTTTCAGGTGTTGTAGACCTCTAAACCCAAAGTTTTTATAGCTACTGGGATTTGAAGCCCCGAAGTCGTAGTAACTCAGACACACAAGAGACGATTCACAAAATGTGAGAGCACTTACGTAACTTTCATAGCCAGTCTTCAGGTAATATATATGCTTCAGATTCCCATCAGTCCCCCTCCCCCTGTCTACGTTTTCGTCACGGCACTAGTGACCCTCTTGATATCATGATAGCCAGTACTGCATACCTTGTCACTGCAGAGTAGTCCTGTCTACTGCACATGGAGGCGGGGTACGGTTCAGGGCAAAAATTTGAACCAAGGGATTCTAATTTCTAGCCCGGTGCACCGGGATAGAAATTCGAGCCACCGCGGTGACTCGAAAGTGGGTCAGTACTGTTAAATTTGAAAAATCATCCAGCGATTCTGTTCCGTGAAGATGAAGAACTGGCGCCGATATTTGGCTTCTATTCAAACATATAAGCTTCTTAGAATCTCGTAGCCATTTTTGCATGTCCTGCTGTGCGTTGGATCCAGGAACCGAGTTTATTGACTCTGAATTGCGAATTAACCACGAGATCATTCTGGGGTCTTCTTTGGCTTGCTTTCAACTTATTACGTCTGGCTTAAACGATTCATTATACGCGGAATCGTGCAGGCTACGCAAAACGCGTCTAATACAAAACGTACGATTAATTTTTCAACATGCGGATAGCAAATATTCGTATTTACGTGCAGAAATTACTTAATGCACTGCTGCTGCAAACATGCCGAAGTCAGCAAAAGCTATGGCTGTTGATATTTAGGACGCTGAACTGTTCATGAATTTCGTAGGTAAGAAATAAGCCCAAGAAAAACTGTACCGTCCAGGAAGCTCTGTATTCACGTCGGCTGCAACATAAATAGGAGCCAGAAGTACCAACTGTTGACATTAGCAAGCATTCGCTATGGTGTCGCCAAGCAAAACACCAGCATGTCTGCAGACCTGGCGTCACAGGCGGATGACCTCGCCAGGTCTTGTGTACATTTTCACCCGACCACGCCGA
Source organism: Imbricaverruca yamaguchii (assembly GCA_034440575.1). Lineage (NCBI taxonomy): Eukaryota > Metazoa > Arthropoda > Thecostraca > Neoverrucidae > Imbricaverruca > Imbricaverruca yamaguchii. Next base: position 849,962 of record JAOTOL010001402.1, read on the forward strand.
AGTCCGTGGCCGGCGGCGACACTGAGTCGCCGCCGGGCTGGAGCCTGTGGTCGGCTCGCGGTCGCTGCGGTGTTTGCTGACCGTGGCCGTGGATCATGGCGTGGCTTTGTTTAGCGCGGCAGCCACTGCGTTCAGTGCCTACTACCAGATCAGCTGATCAGGGAGGTGGTGACAGGCGGCGATGGTACACAGGCCACGCCTGTGGCAACACCGATGTCAGGTCAGCCATCGGACAGTTGGCGAAGCTACCATGCGTAAAGTGGCGTCGGTAAACAGCGCTGTTTATACGTCAATTTAGGCTCCTTTATGAATGTATCATGCCATGTAGATTTGCCTGCACTAAGTTGCAATTTGGTAGATTACATTGCCGGAGGAATTTCGCTTCAGATCTACCACATATTGCGTCGTGAAACATCCAATAGATCAAGCATTCGCTTCATTTATTGGATGTTTCACGACGCACTTTCTGCACGATCACGGTTAATGGCGCCGCCCACAGTGCTTCGCCGGTGGGCCGCAGCTTTCTTTGAGCAAGGCGTCGCGACTTAAGGTGGCAACCTCTTTGGCACAAACGAGAAATTGTGATTTTTTCTATTCAAAGGGGGACAAATCAAAATCTCCTTGCAAAGCCTAAATGAATGTTGCCGTAAATGAACCTCCTGGGTTCTTTTTCTTGTGTGCGATTTCAGCACGTGCATCAAATTGTGGGTAGACCTGCAGTGTTGACCAACTTTCTTTCATGAATTTAAACTCAACAGTATTCTTGTCCGGATGGTACGTTTCGCTCCGCTACCATGCCGTATTAGATCATTATTAGCTGTACCGCTCCTACTAGGCTTGAAATAAATGTGCCGAAGACGGTTGTTCCAGTACGTCATCCCGCAGAGCAATCCACGAGCATCATCAACGTAGTCAAAAGCAATATCCGACAAAATGTGTGATTTCACGAAATAATCTTACACGGCAGTTTGGTTTCGTGTTTCTACCGCTCTATATCGCACTCACATGTGAACAATATACATGCCTCTGCCGTCTCGCGGTGTGCGCTGTGCACTAGGAATCGACATCGAAATTGCAGCAGTGCTCCGTGGGACACTCATCGCAGAGTGCCGCCAAACGAGAGTTCCTTCAGGCTGGCGTAAATGTGCTGACGCACTACACTGCAGTGTGAGCTGCACGGCTGTCCAGAATGTGCACAGCACTATCACAAGCTGACATTTATCGGCTGACGCGTTACACTGTAGTGTGAGCTGCACGACTGTCCAGAATGTGCACGGCATTATCACAAGCTGACGCTTATCTGCTGACTATGTGTTTGTGAATGTGTCACACTGCAGTGTGAGCTGCACGGCTGTTCAGGATGTGCACACGCTGTGCACAACACTATCACAGGCCAGCGCAGAGCGGGCCGGAAGTGCACACGCCCTCCGACCCGCAGGTGGCTGGGAAGGCAGGCGCCGGCAGCTCGGTCGGACGCCGTTCGCTCCGACAGGAGATCGAGTCGTCGGACGGCCTCCCGCGGAGCCCGGTCGGAGCTCGGTCGGAGCTCGGTCGGAGCCCGGTCGGAGCCCGGTCGGATCCCGGTCGGATCCCGGTCGGAGCTCGGTCGGAGCCCGGTCGGAGCCCGGTCGGAGCCCGGTCGGATCCCGGCCGCCCCGGGCGGCGGACACACCTGCAGTGTCCGCGGGCAGGCGGCCGACAGACGGCGCGGGATCGTCTCGGCGGGCAGCGTCACCTGCCCGCGGCCACGAGACGAGGGAGTGCCGCTGGGCGGACCGGCACGCGGCTGATCTAGCCGGGCAGGTCGCACTCAGCTGAGCCGACCCCGGTCTGACCAGAGCCAGGTCACGCGAGTGGGTGGGTCACGCGAGACGGGTTGAACGCAGTGGCAGGGCCACACTTGCCTGTTGCCAGTGGGAGGTCGAGAGGCCGAGCTGGTGCGAGCTGTCTGGTGGTGATCAGTCGACATGTGACCTCATGCCACGTGGGAGCGTGCCCCAGCCGTTACCACAAGCGCTGCCGGAAGACCACCGCCGCAAATTGCGCAACCGTGGTCGGGGACAGGCGCGCGGTGTCGTAAACATGACTGGTAGCGTTTACTCTTTTTGTTACAGCAGTCGAGTCGCAGGTTCAGATTGGTTTTGCGACTCGAACCATTTTGCTTTCACTATAGGCGGCTTCGAAAAGACCTGCTTATATTGATCTTCTTCTGTTTTGTAGCAGTGCCAATCTTTATTGATAATATCTTCTTATCTATGAAGTTTGTCGGGTGCCGATGAGCACGTCAAGGGATATTATTGATGTAAATACATAGAATCCCGATGTTCATAGGGTGCAAATGAACGCAACAAATATGTAACCACACTTCTTCACTTCTGTTCGTTAAAAACACATTATAAGCCCAAAGGTTGCCTATTAAGCCGATGTAAGGCTGCTTATTGGATGTAGTTCGCATCTGATATCCAATATTTCACAACCAGAGAATTCTTGTCTGAAGCTTGTGTGTGTGATGTTTCCGATCTTCGTGTATGGGACAAGTCATACCATTATATGCTTTGTACAGTTCTACTTTCCAGGTACATATGCATCCTTTCACGTATGTCTATTAAATCTACTTACGCATTTATCATCATCAAATTAGCATTGGCGGTATCTAAATGCTCGTTGGCAGTACCTAAATAATTAGTACAAGTATGTACAAAGATAGCAATGCAGAACGACACGTTTGGTTGTTTGCATTTTTACACTTAAATTATGTTACACTTCAGGAATATTTCGCGCAATATTCGACTCAGGTACAGTTCGGTGGATGCGGATGAGATTTGGAAAACATGTGAACGGTAACCAGCCGCAAGTCTGTATCCGCGTGTAGTCAGACCAGGAATTTCGTTAGCAGTACATTTAAGTGTTGCATTAATGGATTGATCCGGTACCTAAGCCATTTTTATCAACTGAAAATAACATACCTGGTTTACTGATTTGCACACCGCATACCATAACGCAAAATGCATCAAACGTGAACCGGATATTGACTGCGGGTGCGGCATTTCAAGTGCCCTCCCCCTCTCCGCTGTAATTTTGTCTCCAGGGAGCTCAAGAACCAAACGTCAGATCACCTCCAAACATTCAGCATCGGCCATTCATTTTACACCTGGTGCCAAAACATATTCTGAGAGACCATCCTGGGTCGCTGGTTATGACGTTATCAAAGACGCTACATGTTCCGTGTCGTTGCTCTGAGTTAGATAGTACTGCTCTTGTTAGTAGATCAGAGCTGTAATATGTGTACCCACACATGAGACAAAGTAGCACATAAGGTCAATGTAAGTCAATCGAGAACGAATATAGACCAGTGGTCTACCACAGCCCGACCCCATCCTAGATCATCATAGGTCTCTCAATTTTGCTCGAAACTCTGGACTTGAAGAGTAGTGAATCTGAAGTACGTATTTATTTATTGACAATTCCTACATTCATACGGAAGGTTGAAATTACCTTATTGTTTTTCGTGCACAACCCTTGATCATATGCATTCAAACAAGTGACGTGCGACACGTTGAAAAATCGCCAGAGTATAAATATCGTCACACGTGAATGTTGCATAACAGCACTACAATGGATATAAAAAGCTGACACATAAATGTATCATGGTCATGCATTCTTCACGTTCACCTCACTAAACTCCAGGACGAATAGTTCCTATTGAAATGGGGTCTAAACTCACGAATGCACATTGACTTAGTGATTTCGCGCTCCGGATGGTCTTAGCATGTTTGGATAATCTCTAAAGAGAGAGAGAGAGAGAGAGAGAGAGGTGGGGGAACTGTGACAGGAGTTATATGCGGCTGTGAACTTGTCTAAAATAATCTTCCATCGGTGTGTCGAATGTTGTGGGTTTTCTTTGCATCGCGTAGGTGCTCATTGAACTGTAGTAGAATGGGGTGAGCTGTCTGGCCAATGTATTTGCCCTGTTGGTCGCTATCGGTGCAAATATTACAAACAATGCGGTACACAAGTGCTGATAGGTGACATTTTCCAGATACTCCGGCTGAACACGCCGAACAACGCCGGGTTCCTGCAAAGCATTGGGGTCGTTAGATGACTGGCCTAGCTGGTTAACTTTGTATGGCTGTGGTGCTCGCTGCTCAGGCGACACGCAAGCTTAAACTTGACGATCTGATGACTGAGCTTATTCTTGCTGTGAGTTTTCCGTCGACGTGTGGTAGAGTCAGAAATCCATCTATATTTTGAGGTTTCTGGTCACGCTCTTCGATTTTCTGACGCTCTACTCGTCGGACGGAGAGCCTCTCGTTTCAGTCGATATAGGAGATATGATGGATATCCGGTCTGTTCAAAAAGTCGATCGATCTTATTCGTTGACCTTATGTTGGCAGCCTCGTCTGACAAGCGGGTCGCTCGTGGATATTCGGATCGAATAACGGATTTCTTAGTGGCCATCGGATACATTCACGAGTTATGAAGAATGATGCCAACATGGTTTGGCTTTATGTAAACTTCGTCTTAAATTTCGATTTACTGAATATTACATAAACCAAACCATTCAGGAATCATTCTTCATCACTCGCCAGCTCATCCGATGGCCACTAGGAAATGTGTTACTCGATCCGAATATGAACGAGCGACCCACTTATCGTCAGACGAGGTTGCCACCAAAAGGTCAACGAGTACGATAGATCGATTTGTCGAACATAGTCCATCATATCTCCTACATCGACTGAAACGGGAGACTCTCCGTCTGACTAAAAGGCCATACGAACATCGAAAACCGAAGAGCACGACCAAAACACCTCAAGATTATGAAGGGATTTCTGACTCTGCCATACGTAGACGAAAACCTCACCACAAATAGAAACTCCGTCATCAGATCTTCAAATTTACGCACGCTTGTCGCTTGGGCGATCACCACAACCATAAGAGGTTTACCAGTTAGGTCCGACATCTTCCAACCCAAATGCCCTGCGGGAACCCAGCGTTGTTCGGCGTGTTCAGCCGTAGTGTCTGGAAAGTGTCACCTATCTGGGCTTGTGCAGTACTATTTATCATTTTTGCACCGATAGCAGCCACCAGGCCACATGCATTGGTTAGACAGTTCACCCCGTTCGCTTGCGGTTCAAAGAGCACCTATGCGATGCAAAAAAGACGTTATGCACACCGATTGGAGGTCATGTTAAACAAGTCCACAGCAGTAGCAGAAGTAGTATAACTCCTGCCACAATTCATCTCACCTTGTAGATCACTAAAACATGCAAAGACCAACTGGAGAGCAAAATCACTGAGTCAATGCACATTCGTGAATTTAGACTCTAGTTAAATCGGAACTATTCATCCTGGCGTTTAATGAGGTGAACGTCTAAAGTGCATTGTAATAGTAAATTTTCTTTTCGTTAGCTTTTGATATTCATGGTAGTGCACTTGTGTAATATTCACGTGCGATGACATGCATACTGTGAGACGATTTTTTAAACGCATCGTACAATGTCGCTTGTTTGAATGTATGCGATCAAGGAATGTGCTCGAAATATAATACGTGCAATTTCAAACTTCCGAATCAGTGTAGTCAATGTTAATTTAAGAGTGCATACTGCGCATGATCATGCTATATTTTCAACAAGCACTGAACGATCTGAGAAGTGAATCTAACTGTAATTGAGTATTATCCGTGACAAAACATTTAGAAAGTATCATTATGATATGATGAGGGGCTAAGCGAAAGAACGCGTGTCATTTTGTAAGGTACTGGATCGAATAGGTGTCGATCGGAATAATAGCTACCAATCCCAGCTGTGCGCATATGCATTTTGCATTTCATAGCAATCAACAATGTGGAGTCCATCCGTCATAAAAGATTAAGCCAAGGTGCGCTGAACCCTTTACCAAGGCCATGGCCTCGCGTGCTTGCCTCAACAGGCAAATCTGCGTGCCCAATGCAAAGGCGGCGGAAACAAGTTTGACCAGAGGGAAAAACTCACGTTACACTCAATATATACCACGCAACGCTATAGGTCTAATGTTGACTTTCACAGATTTTGTCAGGGGAACTGCCCCTGTCCCCTCAAGTTCACCATCCCTGATCCAGGACTGTTGATTGCCGTCCACACCGGACTAATATGTCGACTAGATGCAAGGATGAACTGGTCGGGAGGTACGACCCTCGAAAGAAGCCAATTTTCCATTGGATCTAACCTGTGACGTTGGATCGCTATTCATGTCCCCCAGGGCCAATGGATCTATCCTCATGTGCATTGAACAACACAATCTATTACCGGTTACATTAGCTTGATCAATCCGCTGTGCACTGAGACGGATGGGGGGGATTAAGCCCCCTCCCCCATCCAATTAGTCGCGATCGTTCGAGACACGAGTTGCTGCCGGGATAAGACGCTTGTCACATGCTTGGGCGAATTACCACATATTCTATTTTCATATATAAATGCATGTCACTGATATGTGCAGAACTTAATTAAACACCTTCAATTTAAATGAAACATGGTGCATTGAACATTGGCCATATTTAACACCTTTTCATTTACATTAATGCATACAATGCATATGGGAAGACCAGAACACGGGCGTCATTACTACAGGCGATCGAAGTGACGCATCTCCAGTGCTCATCAGACTAGATTGAGTACCGATTTATGTACGAAAACTTGTCTTAGCAAAGCGTTCGTTCCCAACACACGTAATCATGGCGTGATGCTCTTCAATAGGTAATATCCTAGTGTAGTTACTATAGTGTGGTTTGCAACGTGGTACCGAGGATTGCAGATTTAATTAATCTTGTTTTTATTTGTTTCAGTGCCAGATGCCCCATAGCAATATTTTATCAGACGCGCCATCCAAATCATTATTGGATAAAATTGTTTGTTTTTTTAATTGTTCCAAATTGTTCGTTAAAGGGCACATCAAAATTACCATAGTATTATCGTTGGATTGAACAGCGTTTCCACAAATATTTTTGGAGTCAATATTTGATCCTGGATACATAGGCGTCGCCGCCGAATTTGGATAGGGAGGGTGAGTTCTTTTTTTCTGTTTTGATTGCCATACAACGCCACAAGCGTAATGTTCAGAAGCTTAACGAAGTTTTGGGAGGGGTCTACCCTTTCTCCACCGTGGCGACGCCCACGGCTGGGGGAATCTTGATTTGCTTGTTTTGTCGAAAATGTAGTCCATTCCATCCGCTAATGATGAACTGCTGGATTGCAGCCGATACTGTCACTGCGCCGATACTACTGGAGCCGAGTAGATCGTGACCGATACTACTACAGCCGACTAGATTGCGGCCGATACCACTGCGGCCGGATGACCTGACCCGACTTATCTGATGGCCACGCAGCCGCCCAGCCCCCCGCACGAGGCGGCACCTCGGTCTCTGCCGGTTGCGGCGCTCCGGGCGGCAGCGCTGGCCCGGGAGAAAGTGTTGGTAGTGGCAGCGGCGGCGGCGGCGGCAGCGACCTGGTGGCGGCGGCGGCCGCGGCACAGCCGTCAGTCTGCCTCCGACGGCCGTGCGACGTAGTGAGAGTGAGCGGGCGTCCGTGTCACACGGCCCGTCGCAGATCCAGCTGTGTGACTCAGGCTGCCGCGTGCCAGGCCGCCTTAGACGGGTCCGCCGCGGATCCAGCCGCTGCACGCGGACCGCTCCGGATCCAGCTCCCGTCACTGGTCGGACGTTGACGCGGCAGCGTTGCACTGGACTGTCGCGGATCCCGCCGTGTTACACGGATCGGCCGCGGATCCGGACAACAGCTCCGATCTTCGTGGATCCAGCCGTTTCACACGGGACTGTCGCGGATCCTGCCATCTTGCGCGGATTGGCCGTGGATCCGAACATCTCGGAGTGTTCGTTTATTGAACCCCTTGACACGGGACTGTCGTGGATTGAGCCCCTTGACACGAGACTGTCGTGGATCCAGCCGCCCGTCCCGGGCCAGCTCTGGCGAAGGATCCGTTCCGCAGGACGTTGACCTGCCGCCAGGATAGTTGTTGATCACTGGGAGACCTCCGACAGGTACGGACCTCGAGCCGCCTCTGCTCGCTGACATCCTCGTCTCGTCTGTGGGTAATTGCCGCAGATATATTCAATGGCAGTGTGGGTTTCTCCTCTGCCCGTTAGCATGCATGATAAGGCCCGCGACATGACAAAGCATGCATGCATGACAGCCTACCCTTGTCCCAATTACTCCCGATATATACGCAGTGAATGTTGGTTTCTCAGATTCTTTAGTACTCTCACGGTTGGATTTCTCCCAATTTTATGACGCTGCGGCAAAAACCGGCCATGCCACGGCAGTTCAGGCATGAAGGTTGTTTCCACGTCAATTACATGTGGTTGGTCAGCAGTAGACAGTGGTTACAGATGGATATGTGTCAATCGGATTTAATTCCCATCAAGTGCTGGGCTTCTGCTGTGAAGTTTGTATTCTAAAATACATGCCATATCCCGATAAGCAAGCGAGAGCATGGCAGTGTGAACTAGTTATTCTAATGCTATTGAAGAATGAACATTTCACAGGAGGCTCATATCACAGCAGCACACCACAGCAGCACATCATAGCAGCACATCACAGCAGCACACCACATCACAGCAGCACATTACAGCAGCACATCACAGTAGCATATCACAGCAGCACATTACAGCACCACATCACAGCAACACATCACAGCAGCACACCACATCACAGCAGCACATTACAGCAGCACATCACAGCACCACATTACAGCAGCACATCACAGCACCACATTACAGCAGCACATCACAGCAGCACATCACAGCAGCACATCACAGCAGCACATCACAGCAACACATCACACACCGGTAAAACAGTGTGGGCGGCGCCATTAGCCGTGAATGTGCATAAAGTGTGTCGTGAACCAAGCAATAAACAAACAATAAACAAAGCAGCACATCACAGCAGCACATCACAGTAGCACATCACAACAGCGCATCGCAGCAGAACATCACAGCAGCACATCACAGCAGCACATCACAGCAGCACATCACAGGATGCTCGTGAACGGCTCGACTTACGAGCATCTGAGAACAGAGTGGATTTATTGCCCTCCACAAACTTAATCCTAGAATTGAAGAGGTGGGGGCAAATTCTGCCCCCGCGTATGTTATGGGACAGCTTCCGAATGCGTGAGGAAATTGCGCTCACATTTTTCGTTCACGCTGACGATTTAATTGTCAGGCTTTTCATGTTCAACTTCGTACCTGAGGGTCTACGATTATCGAGACCACCGGTTTCTAAGTGTGCTATCTGTATGGCGTTTTCTTAAAGCTCCTAAAAAATTGAGTCTCAAAAAGGCCAAACAACTTTGCACGTAGACGTGTATATTAACTGTAAGTTGAAGGAAAATATTGAATGGGTTGGATGGGCTCAGGTCAGGTTTCGAGGTCAGGTCAAGATAAAAAATATATTCCTGTGTTAATTCTCATAACTTCCAGACCAACAATAAGTACAAAAATACATAGCGCATTCTCTTCTATAAGTGTGCGAAGTTTCGGGTTGCTATTAGGTCGCCACGGATGCCACTGGAATATAATTATGCATTTCTACCACACCTAATGTCAAGGCTATAAAAATAGTACATTGGTCATCCTATGCCAATCACCCTAGGGATCTCGTGTGATCAAAATTGGCCGTTTTGCAGCAAATCGCTGTCTTGGGTAGTTTTGTATTCGGAATTTGAAGTGATCGTTCATTTTTACCCCAAAAATGCACAAATTATGTGAATCGGTAAGGATGAAAAGTGTACCACGGAAAGTGAGTCAGCTTGCGCGATCAAACGCTACTTCATTACCTTGCGTAAAATATTTTGGGTGCCTTATGCTACAGCGCATCTTTCCCAAGTCCACTTGCCATTGTTCCATCGCTTTATTCGTAGGTTGGAAGTTACAACGTTCGTTCGAACGCGAAACAAGTGTTCCTCCCACACCTCCTACGTGTGATCTTGCTGTTGAAGTCGCATTTTAATTATATAATGATGTTCGTCAGTAGTCTAGCTGGCGGTGTATGCCGCGTCCTACCCGAAAATGTCATTTAGTTAGCGGCGGTTAGGAGGCCGAAACTGGCACAATAGTTTTGTCAGTCGGCCACACCCCGACCTTGACCTCTCTGACCCGACCTCGGAGATATACGGTAAAAGGTAGAGTAACTTTATAATAGCATGCGTGAACAGATACAGAATGGCGCCACATGCCGTTGAAAACCGTGTTTCTTTACGTGGTCTAGAACAAAGGTAAGAGCAGGAACAAAATCAGTCCCTCTTGGCAAAAGTATGGTCATGATCTACGAGCGGCAGTTCTCGACCAACTAATAGCACGACGGTGAGTCCAATCGCTTCGGCTCGAATAATTATGGTGCATCATTGTTGAATCTGTAAAGCCGACCCCCAGCTCTCGTCCAACCCTGTTACTTTGGAAACGAGGCAGCCCCGGCCCAATGCAGCCATTGTATGTGGGGTAGTGGGAGCACATTTCACCATTTTCCCAGCCGCTGAACTGCAATGCAGCCATTACCGTCCACTGGTGAATAGTCTTAGTCATGTGGGTGCTGACGAAAATACGCTGGCTCATTGTCCCAACGCGATTCCGATCATTCTTTCGCCACTACAAGCACTCTGGCACTTGCAAACAATGAGCTATTTAGTGCATAGTGGATGCATGTGAACGCTATTGTCGAAGTTTGTGACCGGAAATCCTGTCCATGAATACACTAAGGTGTGTGTACGTTCTGTGTGTGCGCATCTAGCCAATCTAGTAAGCTTGATAGTGTGCTATAGTTTTTAGTTTTCCTCTGATTTGTGTTCCACATATTCGATTCTGGATATTCGGCGTTCAAGTGTAGCCGTATGGAAGCCATGTGCGGCTCTGTTTCCAGATGACTCAGGTCCTGCACATGCATAGTTTCTCCACAAGTCCACGTTCCCGCCAGGAGCCCGGCGGCCGGGAAAGTGGGTGTGGCACAGTGGCAAGTCGTGACTCCGTTCCTGAAACTCAGCTGCAGATTGCGCCCGTCAGATCTAGTCTTGTGTGTGTGGACTTCCTGCGTCCCGCACGTTTTCCTCGTGGCTGAACACTGCCCTGGTCGGACAGTGGGAATTCGCGCTCTGGCGACCTGCCTGCGGCGTTGCACCAGACCAGCCTGCGCGGCGCTCACACGGCACCGCAAATAGTCCCGCCTCCTGCTGCGGCCAGCGGCGGCCGCGCCGGGCGACACGGCAGGCGATAGCCGGGCGGCCCTGACCCGAACCCTGCGGCGACGGCGGCCGTGACCTTCGCCACGCGGTCGGCCGCTGTAACGAATCCACTCTGTCGACGGCGGTTTGCGCACATGGCGACAGCCGAGCTGGTGTTTGCCGGCGCGTGGTCGTTTTCTGTCCGGCTGGTGGACAGACCTGGCTATTCATCAGTGTGGCTGTCGAGGCCGTGACAGCCGTCGGCGGCCGTGCAGATGAACAGCGGCGAGTTCGGCTGCCGGCTGGCGTCAGCTAACGAGGCCAGTCGTCCAGCTGAGCGGCCGCAGCGCTGCCCAGTGGACAGCTGTGGTCAGCGGAGCTGGCCACAGCGTGCCCAGTGGACAGCTGCGGTCAGCGGGGCTGGCGACACCGCTGCCCAGTGGGTAGCCGCGGTCAGCAGGGCTGGCGACACCGCTGCCCAGTGGACAGCTGCGGTCAGCGGGGCTGGCGACACCGCTGCCCAGTGGGTAGCCGCGGTCAGCGGGGCCGGCCACAGCGTGCCCAGTGGGCAGCTGCGGTCAGCGGGGCTGGCGACACCGCTGCCCAGTGGGCAGCTGCGGTCAGCGGAGCTGGCCGCAGAGCTGCCCAGTAGACAGCTGTGGTCAGCGAGGCTGGCGACGTCGCTGCTCAGTAATCGAATCTCGTCACGTGATGCGTGCTACATCATATCATAATCATAATCATCCAGCCGCACCATGATCATCATCATCCAGCAGCACCATGGTCATCGTCATCCAAGCACGTCGTGTTCACGTCTGCACTGTACCGCGACGTGGCTGCGGCCGAAGCAATGTATCTCCGCTTCACATGCGATATCGGACTCCGTGACAAGCAAAATGTGACTGCCAACTCGGTGAAGGTGAGGCTACCAATCGGTGCCATCGCCGCCCGCAGCCAACGGCGTTTGGCGGCCGGTGTTGTGTCGCACAGCCACTCATACTACTACTGCCCATGCTCACGTCATAGCTCATATCATTATCGGCCAGAAGCGAAGCGCCTACCGCTGTGCTGGAGACCCCTGCCTTTCACACCTCAGTTTCCCACGTACAAGGGAACAGACATACTGCCAGGGAACACGACCAGGATGGACTGCATCCTCGTCGTGTTCAGTCAGGTCTCGGAATTATTTCGGCTGCCGGGCTGTGCCGGTTGTAATATGTCGTCCACCCTCTGACATGCGACACACATCTTAGTCGGAAGTCTGCGCTGTTCGACGACACGATGCCTGTCGGAGCTGTGCTGGTGTCGTCGTGCGTGTCGTCCCTCGAGACCCGACGGACGTGCAAGTGGGCGGATGCTAAGGCTTTTCGGCGAAGTGATCGATTCCCATGAGAACTCAACTGAACTTTAGCCGGGGGTCTGCGCAGCAGGCAGTGACAAGCTGGTATCGCCTGATTGACCAATCTGAGAGCCGAACACGCCTGCTCCTGCCGTATAGTAACCAAGCACGCCTGCTCCTGCCGTACGGTAACCAAACACTCCTGCTCCTGCCGTATGGTAACCAAGCACGCCTGCTCCTGCCGTATGGTAACCAAGCACGCATGTTCCTGCCATATGGTAACCAAGCACGCATGCTCCTGCCGTATGGTAACCAAGCACGCATGATCCTGCCGTATGGTAACCAAGCACGCCTGCTCCTGCCGTATGGTAACCAAGCACGCCTGCTCCTGCCGTATGGTAACCAAGCACGCCTGCTCCTGCCGTATGGTAACCAAGCACGCCTGCTTCTGCCGTCTAGCAGCCAAACACCGTGCTGGTCTAGCGGCCCTGATCACACCGTGCTGGAAGCCAAACACGCTTGCTCCTGCCGTCTCGTAGCCTGGCAGGCCTGCTCACGTCGCATCCAGCAGCGGGTTCTTCGTCGGCACACGCGACAGCTTCATCCAGTAGTGCACTGAAGTAGGATAGCAGCATAAACATGTTGGCGGTTGCTTGAAGCGGCATTCTGCTGCGGTTTTTTCACGGCGAGGTTCCGTCGTAGCACTGGTGATTGTATGATCCGGTGTTTCGTGACGGTGCTCTTTTGCCTTGGTGTGTGGGGGTTCTAAGCGGGATTATGCGGGGTGTGTGGCGATATTTTATGGCAGCATTCATTGGTGGTACTCTCTGACAGTAGTTTGTGGTGGGATTCCGCAGCGGTGCTGTTGATGGCCTGAGGCAGTGTTTTTTGGTGGTATTCTGTAGCGGCACTGTTGGTGTCCTGGCCCGAGATAGTATTTTGTGGTGGCATTCTGTAGCGGTATTGTTGGTGTTTTTACCTGAGATAGTATTCTGTGTTGGTATTCTGTAGCGGTAGTGTTGGTGTCCTGACCCGAGATAATATTTTGTGGTGGTATTCTGTAGTGGTGCTGTTGGTTACCTGACCTAAGACAGTATTTTGTGGGGTGATATTCTGTAGCGGTACTGTTAGTGACCTGACCAGAGATAATATTTTGTGGTGGTATTCTGTAGCAGTGCTGTTGGTGACCCGACTTGAGATAGTATTTTGTGGTTGTATTCTGTTGCGGTGCTGTTAGCGGTCTGGCATGAGGCAGTGTTTCGTGGCGGTGTTCTGTGGCGGTGAGGTTCAATGTGGCAGCGTTGTGTGGTCGGGTTCTATGTGCGCTCTGTGGCGGCTCTCCATGGCCTTGGTCCAGCCGAACTGTTTACTCAGGACGCCACCAGATGGTGTGAGTGGCCTGGTGAATTTCGCGGAATGCAGAGCTCGCATTGCACTGTGCCAGAATACCGTCAGTCGCCATTATAAGGAGCGGCAGCTTGTCACGTCTCGTTTTGAGACTGAAGAGCGATTCATGTTCTCAACACGTGCACTGTTGCCTTCAACTAGTTGCCCATGCCTTCAACTAGTATTCGTGGCGTGTCTTGTTTTAAGAGTGAGCCGCTCACCTTGACTTATTTTAGTAGTCATGCGCGTCCGGAGTGGCATTTGTACAACATAGCATGTCCGGCGTGACAGATGCACTAGAATGACGCCTGTGCTATGTCGCGAGTCAAGGATGGAACGTGCACCATGCAGAGGCGCAGCAAGGAGGGCTACTCCCCTTTGGTAACCAAAGATGCGCTGGATGAAACGATAAACTTTGGGATGTTCACCACTCAAAATCAACACCTTTCGGTGCACTTCGCGTGCCAAAAGAGTACATTGTTATTATGTATGTCTTTGGCTGCCCCTTAAGAAAATGCTGGCGGCGCCACTGGTACCATGTCACGTTTCGCGAGTGGAACGTCTGTTGCTTCACGGTACCACACTGATGGATATGCTCCTATGAAGCTCAGCTCTGCACGACCGAACTGCACAGGCGCGGAGGCACACGATCGGCTACTCATAGGCGGGCATATCTGGGTGGAATCCGCTTCATTGACGATTGGTACATCGTGATGTGCTAGATAAAATCAGTCTGATCCTGCTAGATGCCAGCTTTTGCTGCATTATTTTCATCGCGTTAAGTAAATATGTCTCCAAAGTGGAAAGGCAACGAACAAATTTTCAGGTACAAAATGTATCCTGGAAGTATCGGCTGTATACCAACAAATATAGCAATGCTTCGTAGTAAGCCGGCTTTGGCTTAGGATTATGTTGTTAAGTGCAGAAGGCAGAGGCGCACCCAGATAATAGTTCCGAAGGGTTGCAGGTGGAACTTGATCACAATAAACATTCATATCCGATGGGTTAATGTTCGTAATAGAAACTAGGCAGTTGGGAAAAGCGCACCAAAACATGTAACATGAGCAGTCGAACGGACAAAAAAATGTTCCTTGCCCGAGGCACAGTATTGTTTCGCCCATCATCGATAGCAAACGCAGCATTATCGAGAGCAAACACAACAATTTTGTTTCTGTTCAGATTGGCACGCCACCTATGTGCCCAAATGGAGGAAGGAGGGGGGGTGACAAATCTTCCACCTCAAGCACTTCTTCTTTGAATTTAGCCTTGCATGTTTGTCGTCCTACAAATGAATCCATCTCTTATTTTGGTACTTATATCCAGTCTCTTCTTTCTTTCCTTCCTCTACTCACGTGCTTTCCTGGAAAACCTATTTGTATATGTACGGTTATCCTACAGAGGTTGTTCGGCTGTGTTCAAGCCGATGAGGCCGATGCCATGCTGCCAATGCCCGTCTTCACTCATCAGCAGTAAACTTGATGCGTTGTATGGTCCGTAGTAGAGACAAATCTGTGGGTCCGCTTCAGCAGCTAGTCGAACCCTTTCCTCCGTAACCGATCAGACGAGTGCCCCCACCCTCTTTCCTCCTTCGCTTCCATGCCACGGCTGTGGAGTACCCAATTGGCTGTGGAACGCCTCACTGCCGTAGCCGAACACTTGGAGACCTGCTGCCATGGCAAGACACCGAGAGACCAGCTGCCGTGGCCGGGCAGTTGTATACTCGTTGCCATTGCCGGGCGGCGGGGCGCCTCGCTGCCGTGGCCAGGAACTGGAGCGTCCCTCTGTCGTGGCCTGGCAAAGGAGCGCCGCACTGTTTTGGCCGGGAAGTTGAGGATATGCTGCCCTGACCGGGCAGTGGAGCGCCTCGCTACCATGGCTGGACAGTGGAGCGCCTCGCCGCCGTTGTTGGACAGTGGAGCGCCTCGCTGCAGTAGCTGGACAGTGGAGCGCCTCGCTTCCGTGGCTGGACAGTGGAGCTCCTCGCTGCTGTGACCGGGCAGTTAGGAACCTGCTGCCGCGGCCAGGCGGTGGATCACCTCGTTGCCGTTGCCTGGCAGTGGAGTGCATCACTGCCGTGGCCGGGCAGTTGAGGACCTGCTGCCCTGGCCGGGTAGTTGAGCGCCTCGGTGTAGTGGTCGGGCAGTGGAGCGCCTCGGTGTCGTGGTCGGGCAGTAGGGGACCCGCTGCCGTGGCCGGGCAGTAGAGCGCCTCGGTGTAGTGGTCGGGCAGTGGAGCGCCTCGGTGTCGTGGCCGGGCAGTAGAGTGCCTCGGTGTCGTGGCCGGGCAGTAGGGGACCCGCTGCCGTCAGTTAAGAGCGCCCGGTGCCGTCAGGATCACCCCGAGAAAAACAAACAGCCATTCATAAACACGGCACCCCAGTGGCGGCGAGAGGTACCGAGCTTAGTTTAGTCTGATTTGCTCTGAACGGCTGAGAGCCGCTGCATCCCCTGACCGCCGTACCTGGTGATCGACAGACCGTCCCCTGACCGGCACACCTAGTGACGGACAGACCGTCCCCTGACCGACACACCTAGTGATCGACAGACCGTCCCCTGACCGACACACCTAGTGACGGACAGACCGTCCCCTGACCGACACACCTAGTGACGGACAGACCGTCCCCTGACCGACACACCTAGTGACGGACAGACTGTCACCTGACCGACACACCTAGTGACGGACAGACTGTCACCTGACCGACACACCTAGTGACGGACAGACCGTCCCCTGACCGACACACCTAGTGACGGACAGACCGTCCCCTGACCGACACACCTAGTGACGGACAGACCGTCACCTGACTGACACACCTAGTGACGGACAGACCGTCCCCTGACCGACACACCTAGTGACGGACAGACTGTCACCTGACCGACACACCTAGTGACGGACAGATCGTCCCCTGACCGGCACACCTAGTGATCGACAGACCGTCCCCTGACCGGCACACCTAGTGACGGACAGACCGTCCCCTGACCGACACACCTAGTGACGGACAGACCGTCCCCTGACCGACACACCTAGTGACGGACAGACCGTCCCCTGACCGACACACCTAGTGACGGACAGACCGTCCCCTGACCGACACACCTAGTGACGGACAGATCGTCCCCTGACCGGCACACCTAGTGACGGACAGACCGTCCCCTGACCGACACACCTAGTGACGGACAGACTGTCACCTGACCGACACACCTAGTGACGGACAGATCGTCCCCTGACCGACACACCTAGTGACGGACAGACCGTCCCCTGACCGACACACCTAGTGACGGACAGATCGTCCCCTGACCGACACACCTAGTGATCGACAGACCGTCCCCTGACCGACACACCTAGTGACGGACAGACCGTCCCCTGACCGACACACCTAGTGATCGACAGACCGTCCCCTGACCGACACACCTAGTGACGGACAGACTGTCCCCTGACCGACACACCTAGTGATCGACAGACCGTCCCCTGACCGACACACCTAGTGATGGACAGATCGTCCCCTGACCGGCACACCTAGTGACGGACAGACTGTCACCTGACCGACACACCTAGTGACGGACAGACCGTCCCCTGACCGACACACCTAGTGACGGACAGACTGTCACCTGACCGACACACCTAGTGACGGACAGACTGTCACCTGACCGACACACCTAGTGACGGACAGACCGTCCCCTGACCGACACACCTAGTGACGGACAGACCGTCCCCTGACCGACACACCTAGTGACGGACAGACCGTCACCTGACTGACACACCTAGTGACGGACAGACCGTCCCCTGACCGACACACCTAGTGACGGACAGACTGTCACCTGACCGACACACCTAGTGACGGACAGACCGTCACCTGACCGACACACCTAGTGACGGACAGACCGTCCCCTGACCGACACACCTAGTGACGGACAGATCGTCCCCTGACCGGCACACCTAGTGACGGACATACCGTCCCCTGACCGACACACCTAGTGACGGACAGACCGTCACCTGACTGACACACCTAGTGACGGACAGACTGTCACCTGACCGACACACCTAGTGACGGACAGATCGTCCCCTGACCGGCACACCTAGTGATCGACAGACCGCCCCCTGACCGGCACACCTAGTGACGGACAGACCGTCCCCTGACCGACACACCTAGTGACGGACAGACCGTCCCCTGACCGACACACCTAGTGACGGACAGACCGTCCCCTGACCGACACACCTAGTGACGGACAGACCGTCCCCTGACCGACACACCTAGTGACGGACAGATCGTCCCCTGACCGGCACACCTAGTGACGGACAGACCGTCCCCTGACCGACACACCTAGTGACGGACAGACTGTCACCTGACCGACACACCTAGTGACGGACAGATCGTCCCCTGACCGACACACCTAGTGACGGACAGACCGTCCCCTGACCGACACACCTAGTGACGGACAGATCGTCCCCTGACCGACACACCTAGTGATCGACAGACCGTCCCCTGACCGACACACCTAGTGACGGACAGACCGTCCCCTGACCGACACACCTAGTGATCGACAGACCGTCCCCTGACCGACACACCTAGTGACGGACAGACTGTCCCCTGACCGACACACCTAGTGATCGACAGACCGTCCCCTGACCGACACACCTAGTGATGGACAGACCGTCCCCTGACCGGCACACCTAGTGACGGACAGACTGTCACCTGACCGACACACCTAGTGACGGACAGACCGTCCCCTGACCGACACACCTAGTGACGGACAGACTGTCACCTGACCGACACACCTAGTGACGGACAGACCGTCCCCTGACCGCCGTACCTGGTGACCGACCGGATCGCCCTCATGTCTAGATATCCCAACTTGTTACTGACTCCAATTAAGTGCATGTTGACATGGGAAAATAACAGATTCCCTGCTTATAGAAGTGATTCAGTGTTCACACCATCCACAGTAAGTGGAGAGGAAGAGAGAGCTCTTGTTGGACTCGTATTTTCTCTTGCCGGTGAGAAAACGTGAGCTCCGCTTCGCTCGGTAAACATGTGCTCCATTGGCGTGGTGTCTGTGCTTCATCAAGCTGTCGGTACAGCATGACATATGTGCACATGCACTCCAATATCGGTGTGGATGATAGGTCATGATGACACAGACTGACGCAATGGCTACCTAAACAAAATTGAATGCCGTTTTCGCATATAGGATTACATGAATATGGTACGTGGATGCATACATATACGTGCATGCGATTAGCTCTACCTTAATCCTCGCGATCTAAGAAGAACGGAGGCGAGATGGAGGGGGATGAATGCTGCTCCACCAAGATAATTTTCGCCGGGACCTCCGAAAAATGGCGCACGGCAACGTGGTGTCATTTCGCACGGCTGACATGTAGCTCGCCGATCATGATGAAGAAAATGTGCTCAAGTCATATCAGATCACCAAGCTACGACACCATTTTTGGACGCACGTCAGGCGCATTTTAGAGTGATTTTTTCATCTTTTGTCGCAATTAAAGGGCTTCGTTTATTGAGATTTCTTGATTGAGTTGTTCTGAGACACTTCCGTTCCGCGGATAACCTTCTCAAGGTCAGCTGCAGCCACTGAGCTCGATGCGCCCCGGATGGTCGTTTTTCGACAAAACACGCATCTCAGCAAGTTAATTTAAGTCCTGATGTTGAATCCGGAAGCCACCCTTTGTGAGCTCCAAGAGTCTTTGGCCAGCTTGTACAAGCTATTGTATATCTCATTGGGAGTAAAATACAGGCATTCGACTCGACCTCGCCCACTAACGATGAGAACTAGAAGGTCGCATGGTATGCCAATAGATGCACACGAGCCTCAGCTACTCTTTGGTGCTCGTTCATCGTTTTATGCTTTACATTCGGTGCAATGTGGTGGTGGTGTGTTGGAGTTTAGGGGCGCGTCGACATCTAGGGTCATTTTGCGCCCATAACTAGAATGGAATCAGTATACGGTGCTACTATCATAGCTCACTATCCATCTTCACTGATGGGGGTATATCGCGTCAAAGCGAGCTTGTCGAATGAACATAAAAATATTCCCAGACGCAACGGCCTCAGAGTCGTTCCCTATAAGCATACGTAAATAAGAGTCGGTGTTCAACCGTCATAAAATCTGGCGTCGTAGAGGTTCTAGCAGTGTACAGCAAACTAAAACATGGTACACGGTAAGCGGGTTAGAACAGCGCGGACATACGGGACGGTCATTACCGGTCAACATATAAATATGTGTTGCAAAGGTATGGCCTATTCTCAATCGACAGAGTATTACTTCTTCCCGACGTTTGGTTCGGTGAGAGGATAGCCATTTTCCTAGTGTCGGTTTTAAAACCTTGAGCTTACTACACTTTGAATTCCAGGATCGTTGCCATTCTGAATGTATACTTGACAATATAGTAGGGTATATATCTCTTGGAGGGAGCCGTAGATGGACCACACGGCCATTGCTAATGGCGTGCTTGGCGGTTATGTCAGCAGCTTCGTTTCCGGCGAGTCCAACATGGCTAGGAATCCAACAAAACACTAAAAAAAATTACCATGTCATGCAGGGACTTTACTACTTTGATAATCCTCCGAACAAGTCGGTTATCCTTATTAAAGATGTTCAGTGCCTGGAGACTGCTCAGAGAGTCTGTGAAAATCACGTATTTCGTGGACCGGTCTTTCTGTATAAAATAGAGGGCTTGTAGAATGGCATACAGTTCGGCAGTAAAAATCGAGGTTTGCATCGGTAAACAAAAAGATCGAACACTTTGTCGACTTACGTAAGCACACCCGACACCAGAAACTGACTTTGAGCCGTCCGTGTAAAAACGCGAAAAGTCGTTATATTCGTGTATTTTTTTCCAATGCTAACGTTCGAATTTCCTCCGGGTTTACCTGCCCTTTCTTTGAGCAGGTTAGTGTCATGTCGGTTTTCACTGGGAAAACCTTCCAAGGGGGAATGCTAGGCGTGATTACGTGTGCTATGGAACGCGGCCGGATATTACATTCTCGAAGAATCGTGGACATACGAGTGGAAAACGGTAATCCACGCCGGGTAATGTGGCGTGCATTTGATGTCCTCGAGAATATCCACCGATAGGCTGGATGGTTCCGGTTTTGAGCAACATTGCATGCGCATCTCGCGCCCAATAACTTACGGCGTAGTGCAAGAGGTGGCTCGTCTACCTCTACCATTACACTAGCAGCCGGTGAGGTACGAAAGGCTCCAGTAGCGATGCGAAGAGCTATATTGTGGATCACATCAAGGCGACGCTTGGATGTGGCACACGCTCCGTCATAAATAAAACAACCATAGTCAATTTTAGAACGCACGAGCGATCGATACATAAGAAGCAAGATATATCTATCTGCTCCATACGAACATCTAGCGACTGTACGCATTACTTGTAGTCGCTTTGCACATTTCTGTGCAAGATCGTTGATATGGGTGGTGTATGTCAGTCGGCGATCCATCCACACACCCAGAAACTTGGCAGCTGGTTTGAATGGTATATGGCGTCCATTGAGCATAATCACGAGGTCAGTACAAGAGCGTTTGCGACAGAAGTGGACAGCGGTGGTTTTCGACGTAGACATTACGAAACCGGTTTTGTTGCACCAATCCTGCACCTTCCGAACAGCCATCTGGAGTTGTCTCTCAACCGTATGCACAGAGTGTGAAGAGGACCATATGGCGAAATCGTCCACGAAAAGCGCTCTCCCTACGGAATCTGGCAGCGATGTATCCACGTCATTAATTGAAATAGCGAACAATGCAACGCTCAGTACGCTCCCCTGTGGAACTCCGTTAGGTTGCGAAAACGTGCCAGATAGGGAATTTCCTATTCTAACGCGAAACGTTCTGGAAGACAGAAAATTTGACAAGAAGACACCCATGGGACCTCTAATTCCCATATTGTGCAGCTTCATCAGGATACCGTGACGCCATGCCGTGTCATATGCGCCGGCAATGTCAAAAAATATTACTGCTGTGTGGTGGCGTTTCATGGAACCAGAGCGTACAACTGAGTCGAGTGTTAAAATATGGTCAATTGTGCTACGGTGTTTACGAAACCCACTCTGTATGACAGTAAGTAGATTGTTATGTTCTAGAAACCACATCAATCGGACATTCACCATTTTTTTCGAAAAGTTTACACAGGGAGCAAGTCAGTGAGATTGGACGGTAATGCAGTGGATCAGTGCCAGTTGTATTTTGTTTACGTATGGGCACTACAATTGCCTCCCGCCATGAAGGTGGAAATGTGCCCGATGCCCACATTGCATTTAGGGCTTCCAAAAGTGCTTCTAAAGCAGCAGCTGGTAAGCGCTTTATAATGTCATTATGCATAGTGTCGGGACCCTCTGCCACGCTCTTCAACGTGCTGATTGCTGTGGTTAATTCGGAAATGGAAAATGGTACGTTGTACTGGAGGACATTTGTGGTGGAAAAATCGAGAGGACGTGCCTCGCACCTATCCTTGTGTCTCAGAAATTGCTCGTTATATGTGTTTTCCGAGCGTGCTGACAAAGCTCGTCCCATCTCGTTCGCTACTTCTTCTGGGTCAATGGTATATCGACCGGCCATGTGTAGGGTAGGAAGTGGGAGTGGAGTATACTTTCCAGAAAAGCGTTTAATGCGGGACCATACAGACGACAGTGGTGTCGATCGATTAAATGTGTTCACGTAAGCTTTCCATGAATCTCGTTTCGCTTGGGCGATAGTACGTCTAGCGAAGGCCCGTGCTTTGCGGAAAGCTATTAAATTTGCCATACAACTATTTGTATTAAAGGTACGAAAGGCTTTCTTCCTGGCACGCAACGCCTCTCGGCACTTTTCCGACCACCACGGAACGGGTACTCGAACTGAAGTTCCTGAAGAACGAGGAATGTATCGCCGAGCGCTCTCCACGGTTGCCGTCGTGAATGCCTCCGCGGAAACACCGGATTCATTGGGATAGTCTCGGAGTCTACACACAATATTTGCTTGGAACGCACCCCAATCGGCCCGGTTAAATATCCATTTCGACGGTCGTCGGCTTACAACAACTCTGCTAATGAAAAAAGACCAAACAGGGAAATGGTCACTGTTATGTGGATCATCGTCCACGGACCATTCTAAAAAGGGTGCAAGTTCCGGACTGCAGAGGGTAAGATCCAGCACAGAGGTCTGCCCAGTTGGCAATGTAAAATGGGTTGGCCTTCCTGTGTTAAGTACACATAATGGAAAATCTCGAACAAAACATTCGGCTGCACATCCACGGCTCGTCGTGGTAGCTGAGCCCCAAAGAGGGTGGTGGGCGTTAATGTCGCCGCATACCATTACCGGTGGAGTGAACTGCGCCATCGTTTGGGAGAGTTCAGAAAGTGGGAACCTCTCGCCCGGCGGGAGATATACGCTACATACGGTAACGACGTGGCGATTTATTTTCACACGGGCAGCGATACACTGTATATTTGAAGATATAGATACTTGCTGGAAGGGAACAGAGTTGTGCACAGCGATAAGTACTCCTCCATGTGCTACAGTGTGCGGAGTAACATCCCTACGTAACACAGAGTAGTTGTTGAGGTGAAAATGTGCATCAGGAGAAAGCTTCGTCTTTTGGAGACAAACTACTAATGGTACTCGTAAATGTAAAATGGTTTGGAGGTCGTTGAGGCTGGTTCTCAACCCTCTATAATTCCATTGGAGAATAAAACTCATACGTCAGATATATAAAGATGAAAGTTGCGAACTAAAAACGTGGGAAACGAGAGCGGGTTAAGTTTCCCCTGTTCCCGCCCTCAAAACCGGAGGTAACCCGCGGGCTTCGGGCTGACTCGGCCCAAGGGACTGAGTCCTCGGACGGGAACGTGGTGACCCCCTCCCCCGGTAGAGAGCTCGATGGTGGAAGACCTCGCTTCTGGAGGCCCCAGCCGGGAAGGGGGTGGAGGAGGACCCATTTGATTTATGGACGAAGCCGGTCCCTCTATTCGCCGTCGTGGCGATGGGGTTGCCGGCCTCCGTGGTGCAGCCGCCTCGGCTCCCTGGCGGTTCTTCTCGCGGGCCTTTTCCATGTCAGCGAGCCGCGCTCGTTTCGCCTCGCGGGCGCGTCTCTCAGCTTCCTGGTGTCGAGGCGGCGATGCAGGTGCGGACGTGGAACACGAGGGTGGGGGAGAGGCCTGAATTACGGGAGGGGGAGAAGGGTCAGGTTGGGACGTGGTGGAGAGGCTGGGTTTGGATGCGGTAGTGGTGCGTGCGGGAAGCGAGGGTGGATTGGAGGGCGGATGGGAAATGGGAGGTGGAGATTTCGAGGGAGATGGAGAGGGGCTGGGACTGGGCGGAGAGGACAGAGGAGGCCTCTTTGAACGATGGACCAGCGTCCACGTCCCATCCTCGGCCGTTGGTCGGGAGGGTGTCTCTGATGGTCGAACGGCGGTACTTGTGGGCGGTGGGATCTCTGTCGCATCAGTGTGACCTTGGCTCGCTTGCGGCACAGGAGGCACCCCAAAGGAACGAAGAAGCGCTGTCAATCGCGCGACTAACTCCGATGTTCTGTCGGGCTGTGTGTGCTGTGAAGAATACATGTTATTTCTAACTTTGGATGCGTAAGATATTCTTGGATGTGTCTGGTCATAATGATCTCTTGCTTCGCGAAACGATACTTTCTGTGTGTATTTGATGTAAATTATCTCTTTCTCTCTGATGTAAGTCGGGCAAGTTCGGTCGAAAGAAGTATGTGGGTCCTGACCTGCACCGCAGTTCGCACAAAATGGGGTCTCCGAAGTGCAATTTTCGCTAACGTGTTCGTAGGAGGCACAGTTGGCACATACAGGGCGATTACGGCAGAATTTATTGGTATGGCCAAACTTTTGGCACTTGAAATACCTCATGGGATTCGGGAGAAACAGACGGAACTTTACGCGGACGTAACCTACACGGATTTCAGGCGGAATATCTGTGGTGCTGAATGTTAATATTACGTTGTTTGTTGTAATCATTTCAGAGCCCCTCCTTGCTTTCATCTTCCTTGCCTCAGTTACTCCGAACTCCGACAGACCGTCTACAATCTCCTCCTCCGACACTTCCCTCAAGTCGAAGCAGTTGCTGATACCTCGTGAAGTATTTTTTGTTTTGTGGGGTTCAATGGCGATCGGAATAATCTCGTCGGACCTACTCTGATTTTTCCGGACGCTGTATCTAAATTCTAATACTTTCAATGCACTCTCCGCCTCTTCTGCCCGTGCAAATTCCACCTCCAAGGCGCCATCCTTCAATCTTTCGCAACGTACAATTTTCCCAAACCTGTCACACCCGTCTCGCCTCTGAAATGGTGATAACGAGGCGAGGGACCTGGTCTTACCACGAAAGATAAGTATACGTTGGGGAGATGAACTATTTGTCTGGTCTCTTCGAGAGGGACCAGGGATGTTTTTAGTTGGTCTGGATGCCATGCAGTGAGATTGTGTTCCACTCCTCGGGCGCCCCACCCCTTAGGGGCCCTACTGGGGGGACGCCTGGGTCCCGCGGACGGGAGGTCGCCAGGCGACCGAGGAGCTATACGGGGCAGGCAGCGCCTTCGTCCGGCCGGGAGAGAGAGACTCACCACCCCGACCGGAATCCAGCGCCGCCCACCCCTTGACCCCTGCCGGCCGGGCCATCAGGCACTGGGACGAAACCCAGGCCCCGACCCGAGGCGACAAGCCACTTGGTTCGTGTGGGGCCATACGGGCCCGCCCGCCCCTCCGGGATATCGGGACCAAAGAGGCGTGTTGGTCCCCCGTCACAACTAGCACCGTGCGGCGGGGGACCTCAACCTCCAGGACTCCGTCAACCCCGGGGGGCGGGCCTAGGGGGCGCGGCTACCCCGATAAAACTTAGCTGGTGGGCAGGACCGGGGAAGTTGCCCTGCCTGCTCATAGTAGGGATAGTTAGTGTTGTAGGGCTAGATGAAGGACATGGATGTTGGGATGATATGGGAATTGGAGTGGGAGCGCATGGACGGAAGGAAGAGGGGGGTGGCTGTGGTGACCCGAGGAAGCGCCATTTCCCTAGCCAGCCGTGTAACGAGGCCGGCCCCACTCGGTGCAATGTCGGGTTAAAGTTGCCGATGTCTGACCTTTAGGGAAAATGTTTGCCTTCAACCTGCCTCGGAAGGCCATTCGATGGACAGACGCATATATTTAACCAGGTCCCGATGGACTTACCTACTGACAAGCAGCACACTGGTTATTGTTCCGCCCCTCTATATCAATTAGGGGCGAAATGGCAAGAGGGTTGCAGCCCTCTCGCGGATATGAAGGCTGACGGCCTCAGTATACAAAGGACACCCTATGCGTTGGAGCACTGACGCAGAGAAAACAATGCATGGGAGCATGGGCATCGCCACGATAGGGGACGGAGAACGCGCCCCTCGCACTTCGGGAAATGGTTTTTGGAAGCATGCCGGACCATAAGTGTCATTTGCGCCGCCCTACCTTAGACTTCGTGAAATATAACGTTAATGACATGGCGTCGATAGTAAAAATCGACCTAAAATTTATCTCGTCCTACAATGCCCAAAAATTGTGCCGACGCCCATCCATGGGTCCACTGCGTTTATGATCAATCTATGCATTGATGTTATGGCACATGCATCATGTGTTTCAAATGACGATTCCTGCCCGATCATTCTTACACTTTACAAAAAGCTGTCGGACTTCGACACCTGGGTGTGGCCGCCCATGCTGCCCACTTGCCTGGGGTATTCAGTCTTCTTTGAGCGTGCTGACTTTCAGTGACGGCATTTGCTAGTGTTCTCAGAGACGTTAGTCTGCCAGAGCTGGATGGCAGCTGTCATAAGTGTGTAGTATCTATGATTGCGAACTGCTCCGCGACTAGTAAGTTGCAATATAAACGCTGACACCTGACATTTGCTTCGATAGGTTCACCACGTGAAATGTGAATACTGGTGACGGCATCTCCTTGCATGGCCTTGCGTCCATTGATCTCTGATGCCGAATGGCCGTTCCTATACGGTCCACGCCATAAGGAACTCCATTCTTTGGGGGGGTGCGAAGGGAAACCACATCATAGCGCTTCATCACACGTGTGACTGCGCGCACACGCGCACCGATTAGCTTGGTGAAAGACGATGACATAACTATTGTTGTGAAGCATGCATGGAGGCGATCGTCTAATCATGTGATATAACCATCGATTTCAGACGCGTTATCTAGATGGCATATATCATAGTTGTCCCATCAGCGATATCCAAATAAATTGTGCCATGGGGAGGTGGAGCATTATACAAAGCTGAAGTGGTTCACAAATCAGCTTCAGAAGATTCTTCGCGTGCATTTGTTTGGGACATTTTGTACATCGTCCCTTGAACTGGGCCCCAAAAGAAACACACGTTTCCTGATGAGGGGATCAACATCCTTGTTCTTTAATTGACTCCGGATCTACTCCCCATGTTCTTCGTTCTGTCGGTACAGTGATCACATT
The DNA here is from genome assembly GCA_034440575.1 of Imbricaverruca yamaguchii. Lineage (NCBI taxonomy): Eukaryota > Metazoa > Arthropoda > Thecostraca > Neoverrucidae > Imbricaverruca > Imbricaverruca yamaguchii. The sequence continues at coordinate 877,349 of JAOTOL010001402.1, forward strand.
CGCACCTTCAATGCTTAACACCCGATACTGGCACAGTGCAGCCTGTTACAGTGGGTGTACTCAGCGGAACAATACACGGACGACATTCACCTCGACGCAGTATGGGAGCTTGCTGGCCCTGATTATCAACGTATTGCAGGAAGATACGAGTTGCTATGGATTCCCGCTACGTGTCCATAGCTTTCTTTAACAAAACCTTTAGCCTTTTCCGGGTCACTTTCCCTCTCGCTCGGATGCATATTTAAACTTATACTCCCACAAAACATGGCATGCAGGATACCCACATTGCACCCAAGCCATGCCGAGCAATAATACCGCGGATAGTAACTAGGTGTGGCCAAAACGGCATGCGTGGCTGTCGATGCGTGATCGGCGAGTCACGCCACGCGCCGGGGATCACCAAAAACAGGGCCTCGGGGATCAAACCAAGCGACCAGCGTCCGCCGGACGGCCGCCGGGGACCGCGAACTCTATATCGCAAGATTGTGGGTTCGCGTCCCGTCGTCGGCGGGATTACCGAGTCCACCCGCGACCAATCGGCGTGAGGGGTCGGCTGCGACGCTATATGACCTAGCAGCTGAATGCGTCGTAACAGAGTCAAAGGTTCAACGGCTGGGCATGGAAGTGGACGCGGCCGATTGTCTCGCTGTGAGTGGTCGGTCGTGAGCCACACACAGTGTCCGGGTCACGGCCACCGACCACTTTCGGCCCCGCGCAGATCGGGTCAGCTGACCGGCGGGAGACTGGGCCGGTGCAGGGGCCGACTGACCGGCCGCTCGTCGGCACGTGCCCGGCGGCGACGCTCTCCCCGCCGACGGCGACGTGCCGATTTCCTCTGCAGCGATCATGACGCGCACCGCCCCGTCCTCGTCCTGCACTCTTCACCCGAGGATCGGCACGTGCCCGGCACACTCCCCGGACGGTAGCGGTCGTGCCGACCGGCCGGATGGGCCGGCCGCTGCGGCGGCCCGCTGTCGGAGCCACACACTGACGGACCGAGTCGCCACCTGCCCGACTCGTCTCGTCAGCTGATGTTCGTCCCCGGGCTGCAGAGAGCGGCCAGTGTGACATGACTCTTGTGTGTCCAGCAGTCCTCCGGGGCGGCACACATACCTTAGTGAGCATCCTGCACTGAGTGACGACCCGAAGAGGCCACCCGCTGGGTGATTGGCTGCCTCCGACCGCGTCGGAAAAGGCTGAAGAGGTGATCTCAATCGGCACGTGATGGACCGCCTGATCCCGATCAGGTGACGGAGAACAGGAGAGATGACCCGCATTGCTGGGTGATGGACCGCCGCTGACCAGGACTCTGCGGACAGAAGAGATGACCTTGACCGAGAGGTGATGGACCGCTTTCGCACAAGCCAGAGCAGTTAGGAAATATGCCTTTGGGTACCGTCGGAGATACCACCAGCGTGCACTCTGCATGGAGATTGGGATATCAGGAATTATCTGCAAGTTACGAGCAGCTCAGATATCCGACACCCACCAGGCAGCTCAATCGCAGACCAGCGTATTCAGTCGCGCGGCGAGTAGCGGACACAGGCCAGCTACCCAGTCATGGGCAATGGGCAGCCAGCCCCGGCCAGCCGAGGTACACGCCAGCTCCAAGTAGCGGGCACGGACCAGCTGCCCAGCCATTGGCCGTGGGCGGCCAATGGAGGTGTACACGAGCTGGGAAGTTAATTCACAGTCCAAGCAATGCAGTCATGCTTCAGTCATTTCAGTAGCACACCGGATAAGTCACCCGCAGGATAGACAATGCTCTATAAAAGAACATTCACTCTCACCTGACATCGAGCAACCGGCAGCCAGGTGAGACAGTCACGGGCGACACAAGTCCGTGCCAGGTCGGACAATGCAGTTCCAGGTGGACCAGCTCATTGAGAGTGCGCAGAACAATGCCGCACTGCGGCCGTCCGCCACGGTCTGACCCGCTGCCGCTACATGGTCGGGCGTGGTAGCAGCGGGCCCGCTGCCGCTACATGGTCGGGCGTGGTAGCTGCGGGCCCGCTGCCGCTACATAGTCGGGCGTGGTAGCTGCTGGCCCGCTGCCGCTATATGGCCGGGCGTGGTAGCTGCGGGCCCGCTGCCGCTACATGGTCGGGCGTGGTAGCTGCTGGCCCGCTGCCGCTACATGGCCGGGCGTGGTAGCTGCTGGCCCGCTGCCGCTATATGGCCGGGCGTGGTAGCTGCCCGCCGGACCCGTCCGGCCACCGTGCATGGCGTGTGCGGTTAGTGGCCGCCCTGTTCGCCTTGGCACGCTCCCATGACCAGGTCATTATCCGACCCGGCCGGCCTGGGAAACTGCCGAGGCCGTATTGGGCAGGCGGCCGCAAAGTGCCGCGTGCCTCGGACTTCGATCAATCCAAGGCGTGTCAACAGCGGCCTGGGAACCGATCTAAAGAAGTTGAGTTATTGGTGTGAGGTCAACAGACTCGCGCAACTCAAGGCAGTTGTTGATGGGATGATTGGGCTGGCTTGCGGCAGCTACCAGACCACTTTCTGACAATTAGTGTCGCAAGCACTTCTTGTAACGGCATGCGCCGTGACGTGCACCTTGACGAAGCTCGTTATCGACATTGCGATACATACGGATCCAAAACAAACCGAACTTACCGTGCCTACGTTCACTTGCGAACGTCAAATAGGCGGAAGGCCAAAATGCTCCCTAATAGATGCTTTTCAAGGATGGATTCTACCGTAATGTGCATAAAAGGTGTTGCAAATAAGCGGGTCTGTGACAGGACGTGTGGCAGGACGCTTGCTTCCCGACTAATGACCGCAACAACAACTAAAAGACGGATGCAGACGACCATCGCGGGGCCATAGGGCGACGAAGTGATTGGGTGCAGAAAATGTGTACCAGATTCCGCACAACTTGTCGGATTAAGAACACAAAATGAATCGTCTCGCACGATTTCTTTTATCATAAAGTAAGTCTAAGATTGAAGAAGCTCACAGTAAACTGAAATGTCTCCCCAAAATTCGTTCATTTGCGAGCAGGGTTGGCTTTATATTTTGGAATCCTGGGTTTTCGCTAAAATGTGCGTTACATACTACCTTACCACCATTTATGGTTTCTGAGATGTCTCAATTTTTATCTCATAGGATGCTGAGTTTGCAGTCGTGGTTCAAGGGCACTATTCAACCTTCGAGCGATCAAAATAGACAGAATAATCTTCCGGAGACGATAGTACTTTGGATGACAAACACCCCGGGCTAGGCCATTTTCTAGCACTGTCTGGGAGGAGGCACGGTTGCGTTAACTCTTGTGCCCGCGAGATCTGCCCGCGAACAATTCGCTGTTAATTGCCATCGAAATGATGATTTATCTCTTTGTACTCCTTGTGTAAGGTTCGGCCTCATGAATTGAACACCGCGGAGTTAATGACTATACAGACTTGTAGTGCGATTTGAATCAGTGCGTTTCTCCCAGAGATCGTGGAAATGGCCACCGGACCATCCGAGAGACCGCATTTAGGACCCGAAGCGTGAGGTGACGCTAGCTCACAGCTGACATCGATCTCTGTGCGCGACGCCGGGACGAGAAGCATCAGAACCCCCGATATGCCGGCTCAGCACCCTATGACAAACTGTGCAGCTCAACCACTCTACCACTGCTCCGATAGCACAGGTAGCATAGTGTGGTCAGCGCCATGCTGGGGTAGACGTAGTCGCAGACGCGACCTTCGGTACGCTGGGAAAGTGCTCACTCTCCATTTCGCAGAATCTGCTTTTTTAGCGGAGTTAATTTGATGTCGGCATAAAGAATATGCCGGCCTAATTAGTTGGCTCTCAGTCTGGTAAAGCATGACGCTCCAAATGACAGCTACGTAGCTGGGGAATTCAGCTAAGCAGCTAAGCTATGCTAATCGTCGGCAATTGAGTAGAACCATTCCAAGCTACCGGTTTCTGTTAGCTTTTACTTGGTGGCATACAGCAAAATATTCCATTGATATTTTCATGCACATTAGGCGGATTGTTGATTGGTGTGTAGCTGGATTCAGAAGCACACAGTGGATCGGCTGGCTGCGATAGAATCTCTTAGCTTCATACGGTGGTAATAATAGGCACCAGGTGTGGATTCTGAAATCTTCAGCCTGTGATGGCATCTCACAGTCCGATACAGCGGCAATGCCAGGCACCTATTGTCAGCAGGTGTGGATTCTGTACCATTGAGCCCGCGATGGCACCTCTCAGCCTGATACAGCGGCCACAGTAGGCATCCATTGTCAGCAGATGTGGATTCTGGTTACAGAATCCACATCTGCTGACACATCCACTTCTTGGGGACAATGTGGATTCTGCTAACAGAATCCACACATGTAATTCAGCCTCTGGTCGATTCCGTGTATCAGAAGCAAAGAAGTACGATGTCTGCAAAGCTGCATACTCAGTGGTAAAGCCAGAGGAAAATGCTCGGCAGAAAACTACACGCTGCAAGGGATGCAGGTGCACTCCGTGTCTACGTCGCGGCGTTTCTTGTGAGGAAATTCGGAAGAGGAAAGCGTTGAACTCAGGTGTGTGACATGCATTCAGTGTCTAAGTCATGATGGAGACCCCAGACGGCGTTGCTCTTCTTGGGACAATGTCAACAGTAGGCCTGTGAAGGACCAGCTATCTTTTAGATCCAGTTGCAATGTTGACCCACACAGCACACCGAGGAAGGGTCGGCGGTGGCAATGTCGTCAGACTCCAGGCCACTGAAACTGTAGACGGGTAAACACACCCCGAGATGAAGATGTCGGCGCCCTGTATGATTTCGCCAGAGTTCCGTCCTCAGAGCCTGTGACTACCCCAGTGTTCCATTCTCACTGGGCCGTCCTCAGAGCCTGAGACTGCCCCAGTGTTCCGTCCTCATTTGGCCGTCCTCAGAGCCGGTCACTGCCCCAGTGTTCCGTCCTCACTGGGTTGTCCTCAGAGCCTGTCGCTGCCACAATGTTCCGTCCTCATTGGGCCGTCCTCAGAGCCGGTCACTGCCCCAGTATTCCGTCCTCACTGGGCCGTCCTCAGAGCCTGTCACTGCCACAATGTTCCGTCCTCACTTCGCCGTCCTCAGAGTCTGACACTGCCCCAGTGTTCCGTCCTCACTGGGTCATCCTCAGAGGTTATCACTACCCCAGTGTCCAGTCCTCACCGGGTCGATGAGGGAGGGGGTTTCACGTGTCATCCACGTCCAGCGGCGCCCAAGCGTGGTACAAGATCATTGTACGACGGATCGTTTGCTACATCCCGGCTCGTGAGACTGCGTCCAGACAGTTCTAACACAATCGTCTGATGTCACCAGCCACAGACCGATACGGACCTTGTTCCTCAGGTACCGGCTCACCCTCCCCCACTACTGACCAACATGGGCTGCTGACCCTCAGGTACCGACTCTCGCTGACCCTCAGGCACCGACTCTGGCTCTGGGCAGTCGCCGTCTCCCTCCTCTGATACTGACCGACCGCTGTCCCTCAGGTACCGCCCCTGGACAGCCGCCGTCTCCCTCCTCTGATACTGACCGGTCGCTGTCCCTCAGGTACCGCCCCTGGACAGCCGCCGTCACCCTCCTCTGATACTGACCGGTCGCTGTCCCTCAGGTACCGAGTCTGTTCAGCCGCCGTCACCCTCCTCTGGTACTGACCGGTCGCTGTCCCTCAGGTACCGAGTCTGTTCAGCCGCCGTCACCCTCATCTGATACTGACCGGTCGCTGTCCCTCAGGTACCGGCTCTGGGCAGCCCCCGACGACCGCCTCCAACACTGGTCGACGTCACCAACCATGCGGGACGCGCCGGCCCGTGAGGCGGGCTTGAGGTCATCGTGAGGTCATCGTGAGGTCATCGTGACGCCGGCGTGATACCATTGTGAGACGGTCATGAGGCCGGCGCGCCGGACGCCGCCGGCCTTGCTGGCCACTCTGGCCGTATGTGCCGTCACCGTTCAAGGTGAGACCGCGCCGACGTGTCCCGTCGGAGCTTGTCGCGCGAGCTGACCGTGCGACCGCTCACTGGCTCGCATGGGCTCCGCTGTGGCAACACGCGACTGGGGGGAATATTCATCGTTTTTGTGTGTGGATTCAGTCAATGCAACGTCCAGGAGCATAATGTTCAGGAAAATTTGACAAAATAACATTTTGTCCTCAACTAAAGAAAGTAAAGATTCGCCCTCGACTGCGGTGATGGCGGAGCCCATGCTGTCACATGATGATTCTGTAACGTGTCGATTCGGTGTCGAGCGTCAGCCTTCGTTACGCGCCGATCCTCTGTCATAGGTCAGCCATCCGTCACGTGCCGATCCTTTGTCATAGATCGGCCTTCCATCACACATGTCCGTTCACTGTCACGTCCACAGTCACTTTTGCTGCGACAGTGACGGTGACTGTCACGGTGACTGTCACGTGGCCGGCGACCGTCCGTTCGCGTGCCCGTGCGCCGTCACGTCTCGCCTGTCTGCGTCACGCGCGGGTCCGTGGTCACGTGGGTCACGTGGTCCACGCCGGCTGTTCCCTTGACTGTTGTGTGCGGCCGCCGTCACGTGGTCCACGCCGGCTGTTCCCTTGACTGCTGTGTGCGGCCACCGTCACGTGGTCCACGCCGGCTGTTCCCTTGACTGCTGTGTGCGGCCGCCGTCACGTGGTCCACGCCGGCTGTTCCCTTGACTGCTGTGTGTACGCCGTGTTCCCTTGACTGCTGTGTGCGGCCGCCGTCACGTGGTCCACGCCGGCTGTTCCCTTGACTGCTGTGTGCGGCCGCCGTCACGTGGTCCACGCCGGCTGTTCCCTTGACTGCTGTGTGCGGCCGCCGTCACGTGGTCCACGCCGGCTATTCCCTTGACTGCTGTGTGTGACCGGCCGGGCCAGCACAGTCGCCGCTCGCCGCTCGGTATGCTCTGCGCAGCGGACGCCGACGGCTGGCCACATGTCCGGCCGATAGGCACGAGCGATCGTCGGCCGGGCCGAGGCCGACACGGTCGCTCGGGGAAGGTCGCACTGTACCCGTGCACCGCCAGGCTCAGTGTACGGGTGCAGTGCCGTGCGGCTGGATTACACAGCGGGGGGAGGGGTGCATTTCCGAGCGTGGTCTTGATCTACCGCAGTGAACACAGGCTACGTGCAATGCAAAGTTGGAAGTTGCTCAATATTCGCTGCATGATGCAGGAAGTCATGCAAAAGTTGTTGCACCAATGTTATCTCACTGCCTCGTGTAATCTTGCTGACGAACTGGATGTAACGCTGCAAGGCCTTGGCTCGACTTCATACCCGCCGGGGATATAATGCCGAGTGTACGCGAATATGAACCGAGAAGTCTGTTTATATCGCGTGATACAGTGGAGTATTGCTAAGCAAGGACAACTTCAGGCGGGATGCACCTTCTACAATGCGGACATTCATGTTTTCTGCATATAATGCGCTAAAATGGTGCATAGTCTTGTATACTATGGTACTTTCATCGTGCGAAAGTGAAGAAATACCGAGGACAGGTGTATCCGGCATAATTCATAATTATGCGAATTCTTGGATGGCAGTCTTCCTACTTGTCAGATCGAACCATTAATATTATATTATTCTACATCTTCCATGTGTATTGAAGTCGGTAGAAATGTTCATATATATATATATATATATATATATATATATATATATATATATATATATATATATATATATATATATGTATATATATATACATATATATACATATGTATGTATACATAACTAGCTGCTATATATTGATAGACGCATTCTGATGGACCCTTAAGATTATGTAAATTCAGCAGAATATTGGTGTCCTTGTCTTCCTCGTGTTTCCACAGTGAAGGCTAGCCCCTTTTCGCTTTTAAAAAGGCTTCACGCAGCTCGTGCTTGTGATCGTTCCTGCCATATACCATCCCGGTTTGGTCACGTGATTTCGTGCCCTAGCCACCAGTGTGACTTGATCGTGTGGTCTCGTGCCCCGGTCGCGTACATTTTCCGATTGTCGCAGTCGACTTCGTGTGAGTCACGCGAATCGTCTGCAAATCTCGGCCGATGACACAACTGCCCCCCGGCGGCTGGTTGGACGCGTCAGCACGCATTGTCCGTGACGACTTGTTTGTTGGCGTGTCGAACATCGTGGCCAGCACGGACCTTTCGGCTAATTGGTAACACTGCCGGGCCGCGGGCCGAGGTAGATGGATGCTGATTGGGTCCCGGTGACAGCCGCGTGCACCTGGCCAGCCAATTTGTGTGCTTATCGGTCCCAGGGATAGATGCCCTGCCACCCCATCGAAAAGCGTCCTGACTTACGGCGGCAGGCGTGTCGCTGCCAGAGGAGCGGCGGTCGGGCACGACGTCCCGGCCACATCCGGCCACCCCTGACCCGGCGGCCACCCAGCCGGGACGGCCGCCGACTATCCATCAGCCATCGCGCGCCGCCACAAACGGCGCGCGCTGGACATACCGCAGCGTGCCGGGGCGTCACCGCCACTGGGCGGCCTCGGGGAGCGATCCAGTTTCGTGTTTGTGCACGCAGCGGCGCTGGCGGGTAACTTTAGCCCGATCCGTTGAAGACGCTGCCAAAGAAACGGGCCAAAAGGGTGTCGCGTGAATCCACCGTATCCTAGCATGCACGAAATGGTTTGTTATCCCACTTTGTACGTGTTTAACCTGGAAGGCTGTCCGGGACTATAATCTAAGGTTAACAGACGATTGGACGTAAAGTAAATGTTGACAGACATGCTTCTCGCTGTCTATTAATCCCTGAGCTTTGCGCTATTAACTGCCTAATGCATTGCATGTGAACAGGTAACATTTGCAAGACAAGAGCTCATAGAATTCTAGACTCACTTCCAGAAACGACTACGAAAAAGATGCGTGCCGAGTACTACAAATGTGAGAATGCCGACCGTCTCGGCGCGGCCGCTGCGGCATACCGAGTCACGTCGCGTGCGGCCGTCTCGCCAGCCAATCACCACATGGTGCACGTGCCAAGATCACTGACGAGCACCACAACGGGGGTAACAACCGGCGGGCCATGTGTGGCCACGGTGCGTGACGTCAGTGGCGGCGAGCACAGCCGTGTGCAGCCACCTGTGGTCACCTGCAGCCAGGTGTAACCCCGGCGGGCCTCAGTCACCTGTAGCCAGGTGTAACCCTGGCGGGCCTCAGTCACCTGTGGTCACCTGTGGCCTGGTGTAACCCCGACGGGCCTCAGCCACCTGTGGCCAGGTGTAACCCTGGCGGGCCTCAGTCACCTGTGGCCTGGTGTAACTCCGGAGCGCCTCAGACACCTGTAGCCTGGTGCAACGCCCGAGCGCCTCAGACACCTGTGGCCTGCTGTAACTCCGGAGCGCCTCAGCCACCTGTGGCCAGGTGTAATCCCGGCGGGCCTCAGTCACCTGTGGCCTGGTGTAACTCCGGAGCGCCTCAGACATCTGTGACCTGGTGTAACCCTGGCGGACCTCAGTCACCGTGGCCTGGTGTAACTCCTGAGCGCCTCAGTCACCTGTGGCCTGGTGCAACTCCCGAGCGCCTCAGACACCTGTGGCCAGGTGTAACCTTGGCGGACCTCAGTCACCGTGGCCTGGTGTAACTCCGGAGTGCCTCAGCCACCTGTGGCCAGTTGTAACCCTGGCGGACCTCAGTCACCTGTGGCCAGGTGTAACTCCCGAGCGCCTCAGCCATCTGTACCCTGAAGTTCTCCTCAGTCTTCCTCAGCCTCAGTCACCCGTGGTCTGGTCAGCCTTGGCGGGTCCTAGCCTCCTACAGTCTGGCGTAATTCCGCGGACGGCCTCAGCCACCTGCAATCTGTTGTTTGTGACTCTACCCAGCTCCAGCCACCTGCAGTCTGGTGTAACCCCACTCGACTTCAGCCACGACCTGAGCATTGTTGTAGCCGTGGTCAAAGCTCAGGTCACAGCTGATGGCCCGGCGGCCGTCTCGGGTCGTGGACCGCCCCGGTCGAGGTCGCAGCGCGGCGCGATATTGGCTATTGTCATCCTGTAACTGCGTCGACTGCAGTGACCCGGCCACTGTGCCAGGGCTGGCGATCGTGGCCGACATGGGCCGCCGCATAACCCTGCTGCAGTTACCGTCATATCACACCATCGACACCGCTGCCCGGCTGAAGGTACCAACTACACAGACTGCGCCGCTCAATCGAAATTATACGGCTGAATTACACTTGCGGGAACGGACAGTCCTTCGTCGCCGGCCGTTCCTTGGGCTCGACACAGTGCCAGCTGGGCGCCGGAGCCGGCTGGCGCCGCCAGCGCCGACAGCATGCATGACCCAGGCCAGAGAGTGGCTTGGTTCGGAGACCGACACTTTGCGAACGGTGGACGGTGACGAAGTCGACCGCTGCTTATTTGCGGGTGGTTCCTGTGTGTAGGCTTGGTGTCGATGCAGACCCAGAAGCCAGCTGTCGACATAAACAAGCCTTCTGACAATGTGAAATCTGCAGGTGACAAGGAAAAGAATGCGCGTGCCGCAACATGCTTTCAGCGGACAAAAATACGCCTACGTGATGGCGACTGTTTCAGGATTTCCAAGCTATCGTGGTACGATGACCGATTGTGGCATGCGATGGCAGGAATTCGGAGAATACAGGAGTGAGTTTATCGTAGGAACTTCCGCGACAGATTTTAGAGAAGGAACCGTGCGAAAAAGCGTGACAGAGGCCAATTCTAAGCCATTTGTTTCCTCATACCACAACATTACTTCCAAATGGCGAACATTCTGCCCATGAATTTTTTCCCGAACAAAGATGGACAAAGAGCGAAAACCAGTATATGCTCGACCGCAGAACCTTGCGATTGTTGGCCCTCGACGGTGACGTCATCCGTCCGCCGCCCGCCCCCGGGCCAGCTGTGATGTCACCTCTGCGGCCCGCTCTGCGCCGCCTGATCTGCGGAGTCGACCATTGTTTATCGAGACGGCACTTTCCACGTGCGGCGCCGAGCACCGGCGCAGCGCCGAACTGCAGGCTGGCTGTTGTGGTCCGGCGTGCTCCATGGTCCGTCGAGGTCCTGTCTTGGTATGGTCCTGTCTGGCTGTTGTTGTTCGGTGTGCTCTGTGGTCCCTTGTGGTCCTGTCCTCATAAGCGACCTCACCGGCCACGGTCCGAGCCCCGGCTGGCTGTTGTGGCCTGGTGTGCTCCATGGTCCGTTGTGGTATTGTCCTGGTAAGCAGCTCCACCGGCCACGGTCCGAGCCCCGGCTGGCTGTTGTGGCCCGGTGTGCTCCATGGTCCGTTGTAGTCTTGTCCTGGTAAGCAGCTCCACCGGCCACGGTCCGAGCCCCGGCTGGCTGTTGTGGCCCGGTGTGCTCCATGGTCCGTTGAGGTCCTATCCTGGTATGGTCCTGTCTGGCTGTTGTTGCCCGGTGTGCTCCATGGTCCGTTGTGGTTCTGTCCTGGTAAGCAGCCCCACTTACTTGGGTCCACCGCGACTGTGCCTGGTGCGGGGACCGGTGCGGCAGGACACTGCACGGCTCGGGGCGTGGTTTTGTGGGTGTTGGGCCGGAAGATAGATGGGCTTTTTACCGTGGGTGGATGGCGTTCGTCAGGACCCGACAAGTGCTGCATCTCGACTGTTTACCGTGGTCCGCACACTGGTGCGGGCCAAGCCATTTAGTCCAATGTATTGTGAAGCATCGTATTATGTATGAATGCACCGCGTATTGGCTCAGTGCTACATGGCATCGTCTGCGGTGCACGAACCCCGACAAGGTGGCGAACAGACGGTGATTAGAAGGCAGTGAGACCTCTGCGATTATTTTGTCACCAGCACGACGTGCTGCTTGTCGGTGCGACGCTGCGCTCGCTTAGTAGAACCACAATTGCCACGTATTTCATTGCTGGTTTGAATGAAAGCAGTTGGTTCAAGCTCGGAAGCATCTTCCGTTTTTTTGTTTCATTTGTCATTTTTTGAAAGCTTTGTCCGTTTATCTACACTGATGCATAGCTTCTGTATGCATACGTGACAAGAATTTGATGGTCGGATCGAGCGGCAACACAAGCCACGGCACAGCACATGCTGTCAATTCAGGATGCATCCATCAGTACATCCGAAGGCAACCGTGTCCGAACCATTCACCCCGTCCTGCACGCCGGATACGCGGTGCGATCGACGCGGGCCATTTGTAGCACGTCCGGCTCGGTACATATTTGCACTCGTCTAGTTGTGTCTCGATCACGACAACGTCGCAGCCACCACTCCACGGCAGCACGACAGGGTCCGGCTCGTGTACCCGCCGCGGCCACCACTCCACGGCAGCACGACAGGGTCCAGCTCGTGTACCCGCCGCAGCCACCACTTCACGGCAGCACGACAGGGTCCAGCTGGTGTACCCGCCGCGGCCACCACTCCACGGCAGCACGACAGGGTCCGGCTCGTGTACCTGCCGCGGCCACCACTCCACGGCAGCACGACAGGGTCCGGCTCGTGTACCTGCCGCGGCCACCACTCCACGGCAGCACGACAGGGTCCGGCTCGTGTACGCGCCGCGGCCACCACTCCACGGCAGCACGACAGGGTCCGGCTCGTGTACCCACCGCGGCCACCACTCCACGGCAGCACGACAGGGTCCGGCTCGTGTACCCGCCGCGGCCACCACTCCACGGCAGCACGACAGGGTCCGGCTCGTGTACCCGCCGCGGCCACCACTCCACGGCAGCACGACAGGGTCCGGCTTGTGTACCCGCCGCGGCCACCACTCCACGGCAGCACGACAGGGTCCGGCTCGTGTACCCGCCGCGGCCACCACTCCACGGCAGCACGACAGGGTCCGGCTCGTGTACCCGCCGCGGCCACCACTCCACGGCAGCACGACAGGGTCCGGCTCGTGTACCCGCCGCGGCCACCACTCCACGGCAGCACGACAGGGTCCGGCTCGTGTACCCGCCGCGGCCACCACTCCACGGCAGCACGACAGGGTCCGGCTCGTGTACCTGCCGCGGCCACCACTCCACGGCAGCACGACAGGGTCCGGCTCGTGTACGCGCCGCGGCCACCACTCCACGGCAGCACGACAGGGTCCGGCTCGTGTACCCACCGCGGCCACCACTCCACGGCAGCACGACAGGGTCCGGCTCGTGTACCCGCCGCGGCCACCACTCCACGGCAGCACGACAGGGTCCGGCTCGTGTACCCGCCGCGGCCACCACTCCACGGCAGCACGACAGGGTCCGGCTTGTGTACCCGCCGCGGCCACCACTCCACGGCAGCACGACAGGGTCCGGCTCGTGTACCCGCCGCGGCCACCACTCCACGGCAGCACGACAGGGTCCGGCTCGTGTACCCGCCGCGGCCACCACTCCACGGCAGCACGACAGGGTCCGGCTCGTGTACCCGCCGCGGCCACCACTCCACGGCAGCACGACAGGGTCCGGCTCGTGTACCTGCCGCGGCCACCACTCCACGGCAGCACGACAGGGTCCGGCTCGTGTACCCGCCGCGGCCACCACTCCACGGCAGCACGACAGGGTCCAGCTGGTGTGCCCGCCGCGGCCACCACTCCACGGCAGCAGGACAGGGTCCGGCTCGTGTACGCGCCGCGGCGGCAACCCGATAATGACACGGACCGCCCTTGTCGCTCCGGGTCGGTGGAGGCGACATCGGTGGTACTACACTATCACCCAGGAAGCAAGTCCGAAGCCTCCTTGACGGACGTCACGAACAGCACGACAACAAGCTGCTTGTCACCCCCAGCATCTGCTGGTCACCCCCAGCATCTGCTGGTGCCGGACGCAGTTATACGTTCTGCACAGAAGTCGATTAGCTCAGCCAAAGCGTGCTGTGCTGACAACAGCAGAGCCCAAATTGATAATTTTCGTGACTATGATTCATGTGATATCGATACAAACCGTTAACAGCTCGTGGTGGCGGAAGCAACCAACGATCGTTCCAGGGTTAAAAGGCGACAAATTGTCATCAACTTAAGAATACATTTCCTTGTTACCGGTTTTCGGGAAGATACCCGAACGCTTTAAAAGCATTTTTAACACGTATTATCAGGGCTTCATTTAACACTGAAAGTCTGGGCTTCATTCATCGCTCGGGGTACAGCACCTTAAATGTCCTTTTATGCCTGATGTGGGAAGTGATAAAGGATGGGCAACAGACTGCCGCTATGTGGGATGCATATAGACGAACAGCATATTTGCTGGGTATCAGACTGTCAAATCGCTAAACGGGATGGATATAGACGAACAACATATGTGTCATGTAACAGACGGATGATGCCCATGACGGTGACAAACGAACAACATACATAAAGGCAACAGACCGGTGGCACATATGACGGATAACAGACGGACAGCACATATGATGGGACACCGACCGGTGGCATATATGACTTATAACAGACGGACAGCATATATGATTGGTAACAGACGGACGGCACATATGATGGGACACCGACCGGTGGCATATATGACGAATAACAGACGGACGACATTTATGATACACAACAGACGGATGGCGTATATGATGGACAGCAGACTGATGACATGTATGGCCAGTGACAGACTGACGACATATATCAGATTTAATAACCGGCTGAGTATTTAGCCACAGGCAAGAAAAAAGTCAGTGTGAGCCTATATCACACAAATTGCCCATGGCGCTGAGATGTACATGCACCGAGACAAAATGTGCTCATCTAAAGCAGAATTTCGTGTACAGTATATCTGGATACTGTATCATTCATGGAGCAATATATATATATGTATATTGCAGTATATGTATATTGTATATATGTGCAATATACATACTGCTATATATATATATATATATATATGTATATGTATATATATATATATATATATATGTGTGTATATATATATATATATGCATATGTACATATATATATATATATATATATATATATATATATATATATATATATATATATATATATACATATGTGTGTGTATGTTTATATATATAAACTCCAAGTCGTCTAGCTTTAGAGATGTAATCCGCCTATGGATTATTGTTGTGCAATTGTCTTGATGTTATGTGTTTCAATTCGGTCTCTCGTCCCGGTTTCTGTTAGTTGTGCCTATGGTTCGCTTCTTGCTGCACCTATCGTGCTGTATGTTTGTGTTCACCGTTTTATGACGTGCAGACACATTAATCAACTGTATGTGTTGACGTCTCCGATAACCGTAATCGCTCTGTTGGCAATTATATAAATAAGCACGAGCACACTGGTACCCCTTAATTATATTGCTGATGCACACAAGCAGATTTGCTGTAATCATGCATATGGCTGAGCGACGCAGTTCTACTTCGCCCAACTAAGCTGTCAGAGCCGAACTGACACCAGTTGCGTCTGATATGGCGGCTGTGCCGCTCGCGCCGACGGCAGGGGACATTGCACGGCTGCCTGGCGGGCAGCTGTGCCCCGGGTGAGCAGCTCTGGCGCGGGTGTCTGTCGTCGGACAGTTAGCCGGTGTCAATGTCAGTATAAACAGACGGGCCGGCACCGAGTCGACCTCTTCACCGTGCACGGGCCGAGCCGTCGCCAGCCAGTCGCCGGCCAGCGGTAAACACCCGCCGCCAGAGATCAGCTGCAGTGTTTATGGCTGCAGTCACGAGCGTCACGTTTTTGCCCATACGACTGGGTGTCTTCCGAATAACACGAAAAGGAACGGAAGTGTTTGTTCATAGAACGAGTTTACTTCAGATATACATGGTGCTCTCCAGATCGGCTGATATCACCGACTGTGAACTCCATTTCACTGAAAACGGTCTTAGTTGACTAAACTTAGACTTTTGAATGTCCGGCCATCCAGCTGGCGTTTACCACAGAACTGCATAGGTGGCAACACAACTAAATGAGTCATCTTAATCTTCATTCGACGATAAAGAAGGGGAATGTCATCGTCCTCTTTGTAGCTGAAGGAATATACTCGCGATCCTCAGTACAATTTGGATACCTTTTCGTTCATTCATCCGGGAAAACAACAAAAATGCATAAAACCGTACGCCCCGTCGAACATTAATTTCAAACTATGGTGCTCAACTAGTCACCACATATCCTTGCTCCACTCCATGCCTATTTACGAGTACCCACCATGCCTATTCACGAGTACCCACCATGCCTGTACGGCACTGGGTGCCTAACTAGTCACCACATATCCCGGCACTCTGTCGATGCTGCGCGCGCCTGATCAGGCCGCGCGTCGAACACCGCGTCGCCACGCCAACCGGTATAATGCATATTTGTGCGTCATTTCCGGTGGTATGTACACAGTCCTGGACGGTGTGTGGCGCCCGGCGCGGCCCCAGCGCACGGGAGCCGGGCTGGCACCCCCCTGACCGCCGGAACCTCTCAGTTCCGGCGCTAAATCTCGCGCCGCACGACAAGCCGCCAGATGACACGCCTGCCGCGAGAGAGGCTCGCCGTGCGGCCACCGGCCGACGCGCCGCTCATCATGATATCCGGCCGAGCCAAACACGGCCGCCGAGACATAAATTTAGCGACTCATGCTGGTGAGGTTGTTGAGTGTCTTACAGCGCCGCCAGTGCATTTAATGCAAATGCAAACATTGGGATATGGTCATATGCTTACAGTGAAAGGCTGGCTAAATAATTGGATACGGACTAGGTATGTCAGACAAGTTTATAGGCAATGAATGAGCTGGTAAAAATTAGAATGGGATCAGCAAGGCTTAAAGTGAAGTGTCAAAATAGCATAACCTAATGAAAACCATAAATTGTCGGGCATGGAATAACAAAATGTTGGTCGATGCGCAGAAAAGCACAATAATGGAACCATGAGTAGCGGAATTAATCATTTGGGTGTAGTATGCAACAGCTATGTGAAGCCAATGATTATGCACCACGCAATTCATGGCTGGAGATCCCGGGTGGGTGGGGTCCGGATCCCCACCCCCACCCTGATCTGGTACCCTGCCAATACTAATCTGTTATTTTCCATATTCAGTCTGAAAATATGTCGTTTAAATAGTGACCTGGGTCCCCTGGCTTGGTGAGGGATCTCCGGCTGTGCTACATATGCACATCAGTTCAGAACGAAAACAACACGTGGTTGCGCCAACCCACCGCGAAGAAATTTCACCGGTGTCTCGTAACTGAAGTGCCTGATAACTGCAGCTGAATTTTTAACACTGGGCCGAGAAGCAGTTTGAGGCCGTGATCCAGCTCACATATCAAGCACCGTGATATGTGATTCGGATCAGACATTAAAAACAGCAATTCCGCTCATATGCGTGTTAAATGCGACGACCCGACTCGCATCAAGGACCATGGTGAACTGCTCCCCAGCCATCCCCATCTGATGGAAGATAGTCAAAATGAGCGTTCGAGAATTCAGCGCAAGATTTGCTGCGATGCCATTCGAGATAGGGTGGCACTCGTTCAAAGGGCTGCATTTAATTTCGATCCATGGAACTGCCGTGAGTTGATAATTTGCTACGCCCGTCAAGTGATAATGTGCTTTTCCCTTTCATCAGAGAGCTTAGTCGTATTAATTTCGTTCACCTGGTAAACGGTACGTTTCATTTGCATATGAATTAACGTAACGGGTTGTCAGTATGAAATAGGACAGGTTTCTACCACAGAACCAGTTTTCCCTGCATAAAAACAAATGTATACGCATGGTATGTACTCATTCATGCTATGTTATGTCTTAGTTCATAAGCATTCAGTGCATCTCACATATGATGACCGTGTTTGTTTCGCGGCTCTCCGGAACTACGCAGGTCGTTTGCTTGCTTTCAAACTGCAGTTGGCTGTCCGACCACGTTTTCCGGCGTTCGTGATATACTTCCTGCTCAGTAAGCCTCGATAAATCTACGATCGGCGTGATTTAGGCTGCCCAGGGTGGGTTCACGGTGCGAGGTACAACCAGTGCACGTGCCTTCCTCCGCAGTTGCAATGTCTGGCGGGCGATGTCTGACCAAAACAGGCATGTCACTTTGGATGCTTAGCATCCAAAAATGGTATCGGAACTTGGCGTTGGAACTTTTCCCTGTGCTCTTCTCCGCTCACGTGACCTTGTTCGGCAAACAATACCGGTTATGTGGTGGATGCCCGGGATGGATAACTGATCCTGCATACCGGGTACGTGGTGGATAACTGGGATGGATAACGGATCTTACATACCGGGTATGTGGTGGGTGACTGAGATGGATGACGGATCCTACATACCGGGTATGTGGTGGACGACTGGAATGGATGATGGATGACTGATCCTACATACCGGGTATGCGGTGGTTGACCGGGATGATGACGGATCCTGCATTTTACATGCAGGATTCGTCATCCATCACTAATTCGTACCTCACATTTTTAATCGGTCTGCGCGATAGCCTGCCCCTTCGAAATTGTTTCACCCTACTCTGTCTATCTGCTACTTTTGGACTCGGTCCTTCTCTGTACTTAACTCCAGTCTCGTGATGGCTTAAACGACCATAGCCTTTGGAAGATCCGAATTTTCTTGTCAGCAGCTTCTGGTCAATGCCAAACTTTCGTTCGGCGGCGTCAACCAGTTGCTTCGACCAGTTCCAGGCGTCGATCAGCACCTAATCATGCATTGTCGTGGCCTTCCTGTCCTCTCCCGAATGTTGTACCTGGCAATTTGTTCTCAACTTCGCTACCTTACAGACAGTGCAATTAAATATGCTACGGTGGCTACAATGTGCTACAATGTGTGATTTCGGTTAGGGTTTTCTGAACGTCGCCGATCATGTATCGGACCTACCGTTCACTCCAGGATGCCACAACTCGGACAAAACTGACACATGCAGTTAAAAGTCTGTGTTAGCAATTGCAACAATCATGTCTTCCCACGATTTTGGTATAATCGGTCGGTTCATTCCATAAATATTGCTCTCCAAAACTTCATCATTTCATACTGACCACCAGCTTGTTGGCCTACACCGAGCATAATTGTTACAAGTCATTTGTGCGGCGGCCATATTCACGGATGACGGTGATGACGGCCGGGCACGTCGGCAGCAGTGGTCACATCCGCGGATGACGGTGATGACGGCCGGGCACGTCGGCAGCAGTGGTCACATCCGCGGATGACGGTGATGACAGTCGGGCACGTCGGCAGCAGTGGTCACATCCGCGGATGACGATGATGACAGTCGGGCACGTGGGCAGCAGTGGTCACACCCGCGGATGACGGTGATGACGGTCCGGCACGTGGGCAGCAGTGGTCACACCCGCGGATGACGGTGATGACGGTCCGGCACGTCGGCAGCAGTGGTCACATCCGCGGATGACGGTGATGACGGTCGGGCACGTCGGCAGCAGTGGTCACATCCGCGGATGACGGCGATGACGGTCGGGCACGTCGGCAGCAGTGGTCACACCCGCGGATGACGGTGATGACGGTCCGGCACGTGGGCAGCAGTGGTCACATCCGCGGATGACGGCGATGACGGTCGGGCACGTCGGCAGCAGTGGTCACACCCGCGGATGACGGTGATGACGGTCCGGCACGTGGGCAGCAGTGGTCACACCCGCGGATGACGGTGATGCCGGTCCGGCACGTCGGCAGCAGTGGTCACATCCGCGGATGACGGTGATGACGGTCGGGCACTGGGCAGCAGTGGTCACACCCGCGGATGACGGTGATGACGGTCGGGCACGTGGGCAGCAGTGGTCACACCCGCGGATGACGGTGATGACGGTCCGGCACGTCGGCAGCAGTGGTCACACCCGCGGATGACGGTGATGACGGTCGGGCACGTGGGCAGCAGTGGTCACACCCGCGGATGACGGTGATGACGGTCGGGCACGTGGGCAGCAGTGGTCACATCCGCGGATGACGGTGATGACAGTCGGGCTCGTCGGCAGCAGTGGTCACACCCGCGGATGACGGTGATGACGGTCGGGCACTGGGCAGCAGTGGTCACACCCGCGGATGACGGTGATGACGGTCGGGCACGTCGGCAGCAGTGGTCACACCCGCGGATGACGGTGATGACGGTCCGGCACGTCGGCAGCAGTGGTCACACCCGCGGATGACGGTGATGACGGTCGGGCACGTGGGCAGCAGTGGTCACATCCGCGGATGACGGCGATGACGGCCGGGCACGTCGGCAGCAGTGGTCACATCCGCGGATGACGGC
The DNA here is from genome assembly GCA_034440575.1 of Imbricaverruca yamaguchii. Lineage (NCBI taxonomy): Eukaryota > Metazoa > Arthropoda > Thecostraca > Neoverrucidae > Imbricaverruca > Imbricaverruca yamaguchii. The sequence continues at coordinate 897,424 of JAOTOL010001402.1, forward strand.
GATGACGGTCGGGCACGTGGCAGCATGGTCACACCCGCGGATGACGGTGATGACGGCAAGTACATCCGCGATACGGACGGCCCAGGCAGCGTATCCGCGGATGACGGCGAGACGGTCGGCGGAGATGACGGTGATGAGGTCGCACTCGGCGCGTCAATCCGCGGATGACGGCTGACGGTCGGCGTCGGCAGGTGGTCACATCCGCGGATGACGGGTGACGTCACGTCGCGTGCACCGCGATGACGTGATGACTCGGGCAGTGGCGGTGTCACCCGCGGATGACGGTGATGACGGTCGGGCACGTCGGCAGCAGTGGTCACACCCGCGGATGACGGTGATGACGGTCCGGCACGTCGGCAGCAGTGGTCACACCCGCGGATGACGGTGATGACGGTCGGGCACGTCGGCAGCAGTGGTCACATCCGCGGATGACGGTGATGACGGTCGGGCACGTCGGCAGCAGTGGTCACACCCGCGGATGACGGTGATGACGGTCGGGCACGTCGGCAGCAGTGGTCACACCCGCGGATGACGGTGATGACGGTCCGGCACGTCGGCAGCAGTGGTCACACCCGCGGATGACGGTGATGACGGTCCGGCACGTCGGCAGCAGTGGTCACACCCGCGGATGACGGTGATGACGGTCCGGCACGTGGGCAGCAGTGGTCACATCCGCGGATGACGGTGATGACAGTCGGGCTCGTCGGCAGCAGTGGTCACACCCGCGGATGACGGTGATGACGGTCGGGCACGTGGGCAGCAGTGGTCACACCCGCGGATGACGGTGATGACGGTCGGGCACGTCGGCAGCAGTGGTCACACCCGCGGATGACGGTGATGACGGTCCGGCACGTCGGCAGCAGTGGTCACACCCGCGGATGACGGTGATGACGGTCGGGCACGTGGGCAGCAGTGGTCACATCCGCGGATGACGGCGATGACGGCCGGGCACGTCGGCAGCAGTGGTCACATCCGCGGATGACGGCGATGACGGTCGGGCACGTCGGCAGCAGTGGTCACACCCGCGGATGACGGTGATGACGGTCGGGCACGTCGGCAGCAGTGGTCACATCCGCGGATGACGGTGATGACGGTCGGGCACGTCGGCAGCAGTGGTCACACCCGCGGATGACGGTGATGACGGTCGGGCACGTCGGCAGCAGTGGTCACACCCGCGGATGACGGTGATGACGGTCCGGCACGTCGGCAGCAGTGGTCACACCCGCGGATGACGGTGATGACGGTCCGGCACGTCGGCAGCAGTGGTCACACCCGCGGATGACGGTGATGACGGTCGGGCACGTCGGCAGCAGTGGTCACATCCGCGGATGACGGTGATGACGGTCGGGCACGTCGGCAGCAGTGGTCACACCCGCGGATGACAGTGATGACGGTCGGGCACGTCGGCAGCAGTGGTCACACCCGCGGATGACGGTGATGACGGTCCGGCACGTCGGCAGCAGTGGTCACACCCGCGGATGACGGTGATGACGGTCGGGCACGTCGGCAGCAGTGGTCACACCCGCGGATGACGGTGATGACGGTCGGGCACGTGGGCAGCAGTGGTCACACCCGCGGATGACGGTGATGACGGTCGGGCACGTCGGCAGCAGTGGTCACATCCGCGGATGACGGTGATGACAGTCGGGCACGTCGGCAGCAGTGGTCACACCCGCGGATGACGGTGATGACGGTCGGGCACGTCGGCAGCAGTGGTCACACCCGCGGATGACGGTGATGACGGTCCGGCACGTCGGCAGCAGTGGTCACACCCGCGGATGACGGTGATGACGGTCGGGCACGTCGGCAGCAGTGGTCACACCCGCGGATGACGGTGATGACGGTCCGGCACGTCGGCAGCAGTGGTCACACCCGCGGATGACGGTGATGACGGTCCGGCACGTCGGCAGCAGTGGTCACACCCGCGGATGACAGTGATGACAGCCGGGCACGTCGGCAGCAGTGGTCACACCCGCGGATGACGGTGATGACGGTCGGGCACGTCGGCAGCAGTGGTCACATCCGCGGATGACGGTGATGACAGCCGACGTTCGGCGACACAGCTGCGGCGTGGCCGATTCCAACGGAGCACCGGTAGTTCGGGAGGGGCGACACGCGACTTTCAGAATCCCTGGCTGGATGTCTGTGGATTCTCGAGTTTCAGCTACACACGAGTGCACATGGTGTGATGCGTTGCAGGCGTCTATCGCGCCAGCGAGTGTACATCATCTGCCCGTAATACCCGACTGACTACAAATTGAATCTTCTCCCATAATGCTGGCATTTTCTCTTGGCGAATGATATGAACGTCATTCTTGCTAGCCCATAAGGCATTGGAAGAACATGGAGTCAGTGTCAGCGACTTCATTCAACTTCATCATTCAATCGAAGGCCTCATGCTCCGGAGCACGTGCTGCAGAAGTACATCATACACCCTGCAACCTGAGCATACACAACACAGCTTCGGAACATGCTTGTGCATACTAACCCGTTCCGGGTCTGAAAGCGTCCGCAGGGCTTGTTCCTGCACCCTGTCCTCGGCAGAAATGGTTTGTCACTACGTGGTGATGTATGCACAATGCTGACCAGTAATGCCCAGAGTGATGACTAAACGTCCATTAACGAACATCCAATGTTAAAATAATCGCCGCGAGACAGCCAGGCGGAACAGTTCCGTCTGTGCTGGTCTGGATCTGCCTGCCGGCAGCTACTGGACCGGGGAGCCGAAGTCCGGTGGCCACGCGCGTTCCGCAGGCGTCCGGACACCGGCCCTCGAATCGCCAGGCGGCGTTTGTAGTTACCTATATGCTTCCTTGGTGACCCGGTGGTATCGACGAATGTGAACACCATGCGACCTGAGAAGGTGTTCGGGTCATAAAAGAACCCAGTCCATTGCGAAGCGGGACGATAGGTGATGGCTGGTCGGGAGACGCCTTCAGCACACACTCTAGCCGACGGGTGCACTTGAACACTGTCTGTAGCCACATGCTCTTATGTCAGGTACTGCTGAATCGGACTGAAGAGTGGAGAGGAAGAGCGACGTCGTTCCTCATTTCCGCACGGAACAGACTATCCAGCCCCGAGCTCTCAGTCGGAACTCATCTGGCGGAAGCTGGGAGGAGTCACACCACGGTTGGATTTGAAAACTCACGAGTATGTCAGGGGTGCGGGTCTGGAGAGGATTTGTGGAATTGCGGAATGTAAGTTCAGTCGCACCCTGTATAGGCTGGGCCTATGCAGTCCATCGAAAAATGTTGTATGTCTAGAAAATCGCAAGCCTCACCTTCCCCACCACTTGGAGAAAAACTCATCTGGGACAGGATGCTGAGCAAGGAGTGGCTTCATATCCATGGAAGTCGTTCACCCACCCTTCCTTGTAATGGACTTATCAAACCAGACGTAGCTGATGCATCGCAGAGTGGCTGCGCCATCCAGAAGTAACGCAATCCTAGGGGTGCCTGCATCATTCGGACGCCACCAAATCAACACTGGAATGGCCACATCATCCGGGTGTGATTCAATTATTGTAGAGTGGCGAGATCATCCAGACGTCACCCAAGCATCACCGGAGTGGCCACATCGTTCAGAAGTCAATTAATCAACGTAGGAGTTGCTCGGCAATCCAGGTGTTACTCAATCATCATATATCATATCAATCATCATCAAGCTCGTCCATCGGGTCCCATGCTAAGATATGTAAATATTGAAGGGACCCCATCGAACATTGAGAAGGAGAGCGAACCGTCCAGAGAGGTGGAAAACTCCACATATGGTAAGTGCTTGGGTACACCGTCGTGAGGAGAGGTCACATCACAAAAAGGTGTAGAAACAGCTGAAGTGGGGGTGCGGTGCGCCTGTTCCTGAAACGTTATCTGCTAATTCAACAAGGTCATGAACAGTCGGAATATCTCCTGAGTTTGTTTTAGTGTAACCAGTGTCGTTCTTCTTTTGTCTGGCATTTGACTCATGTTGTAAAATGCTCACTTTTAGAGTTATCATGTGCGCCGTTACCTCATTGAGATCGTCATCCGCATGTCATCCTATCCTTCCCGTGTAGGTGTGCACAAGGTGTGCACAAGACAGCCTCGGTTCGTGGCAGGATAACACCGAGAAATCGACATTCCTCAGAGCTGGAACAGTGAAAGCATGATAGTTGGGCTCATGACGTCGCAATGACTGGCTCTGACTGTGACGCTGCGTGGGATGGGCGCAATTACTCGGAACTTATTCATACTTAAACGCAGGTTTTAAATCCGCCCGTTCAAGGTATCACCTGATTATTGCTCCCAAATTGGGGGCATATTCATGGTGCATTGCTGATAGTGGAGGATGCGCCACACATGCAATACCCACCCATGCATATGTATGCGTTGAATGCCTGCGAGTCGGAGGCGTACACACGCGAAGTGCGGGGCGTTCTCTTGTCAGTCAGCTTCATTCGCTCTGACGGTCAATACCTCTGACCTGTTTTGGTCTGCAGAAAGAACGATCCTGCACAGCACATTGCCATTTTCGGACTATAAGACTGCAATGCACGACCATAGGCTCAGGTCTGAGCTGAAGTTGATAAGCCCCAATTGGTTGTGAATTCGTGCTGGTGTGTGTGTGCGCAGGTGCGTGATTTTCTGTCTGCTTAAGTGTCCGTACATGAGGAAAGCCTTGTGCAGTGCGTGGTGCACTCCCCTTCTTCAGATCTGACGATGCCAGAGAGTGGGTCATGGTCGCGCGGACTCCCCACACCTTCGAGTCATTGAGCCCGTGGGCACAACCAAAGAGCGGGAACAATTTCTCTCGTCAGAGTATGGTCACCACGATGGGTGATTAATCTTATTTAGAGTCTATTCTCTCAGACAGCCTGACGGATATTGGTCGTTCAATTCGCTGGAAAGAGAGCCGCACATTGCGAACATCGACGCTGGTTATGCTAAACCGACAGAGATGCTTCAAGTTTATTTCGAAACATTTCCACATCAGCTTTCCTACATCGAATTTCGATTTCTAATAAAGCATGGTCTTGGATATCCTTTTGTGTCCTGAGAGACTGCCCCATCAATATAATGGCTGGGTTCGGGCGTCCGCCATAGATTTCGACACCATGGAGCATCAAATATCTGCTCTGAACTAGACTGAGACATTCCAACAGCGCTGGCTGGAGTTGGACGCGCTTCAGGTGAGCACGTTCTTCAGCAATGACGACAGGGGAAGACAGCACCATTGCTGTGTATTGGCCGACACTACTGTTATGGAGTCATGATGATGCTGACGAGATCTGGGACGGTTAGCACCGTCAGCACGCGGCCATGAGCACACAGAGTACCGGCACCGCCTAAACAGATGGACCGTCTGTTCTCTGATGGACACTGGGTCTCCGAAAGGCCGCCCTCTGTTTATTTGTGTACCCGTCTTTGTTGAATCTGAGGCGCCAGTGAGTGGCGACTCCCCTTCCAGACCTCGCTTAGCCACGGTGCATGCAGTTCATGGCGGCGGACAGCGGCCGCGGTGCTCGGACTGACACACAGTTGACCTGGCCAGTCTCGTGCTGGCGACACTCGAGCCTGGCGTCGTACATCACGGCCCGTGCTGCTGCACTCTGGCGTCTACAGGGCACTGAAGATCGACGAGCGGCCGTCCACGAGCGACGGTTTCTGCGGCGCGGCTCGGCACCGACGGGATATCCACCTCACTGCACTGCCACTCCCCGTACAACGGCGTCACCACACACCTTACCGCTCCCCATACAACGGCGTCACCACACACCTTACCGCTCCCCATACAACGGCGTCACCGCACACCTTACCGCTCCCCACCCAGCGGCGTCACCACACACCTTACCGCTCCCCACACAGCGGCGTTACAACACACCTTACCGCTCCCCACACAGCGGCGTCACCACACACCTTACCGCTCCCCACACAGCGGCGTTACAACACACCTTACCGCTCCCCACACAGCGGCGTCACCACACACCTTACCGCTCCACACAGCGGCGTCACAACACATCTTACCGCTCCCCACACAGCGGCGTTACAACACACCTCACCGCTCCCCACACAGCGGCGTCACAACACACCTTACCACTCCCCATACAACGGCGTCACTACACACCTTACCGCTCCCCATACAACGGCGTCACTACACACCTTACCGCTCCCCATACAACGGCGTCACCACACACCTTATCGCTCCCCACACAGCGGCGTCACCACACACCTTATCGCTCCCCACACAACATCATCACCCACAACACACCCATGCCGACACCGTAGCCTCACTCAGACCTTAACGCTCCTTTCACAGCAGTGTCACCGCACGCCTCACCCCCTCCCCCCCCCCAACAGTATCCTCAACCACACCTCACCACCCCCTGCGCCGTAACCACCCACACCACACCACTCCCCATGCCAAAAACTCACCCACACCCTGCCTTTCGCTAGAGAGCATGCTCGCCCACACCCCGTACTGCCTCCACATATTATGCATTCTCACCGCCATGTTTCACCGCATGTCACTGCACCTTTATAGACATGGGAGTCAACCAATGCTCGTGTTGAGTACACCTGTCCCGACAGCGCCCGCCATTGGATAGCACTGTTCTCTCTCTCTCCCACTTTTGCACTCACGTGTCGCATCTGGCGCACGTGTCGCCACTCGGCGAAGAGCGGGGCATTCCGGCACTACGGCACCGGCGTTTTCGTCTTAATGGCCATGTCCCGACACCAACGACAGCGGTGCTGCACGAATGACGGCTCACGATCACGGAGACCGTGTGTCCCGTGTACGGCGGCGGCACTCGACCCTCGGGCATGGCTACGGCTAAGCGAGACGGACGACTCGCTTAGTCTCGGAATGCGTCGTGTCACCGGTCTCCAGGTCGTCCGTCGTGTTACCGATCTCCGGGTCGTCCGTCGAGTTACCAGTCTTTGGGTCGCCCAGCGGCCGTCAACAGAGAGCACCGACCGACCGACCGACCGACCGACCGACCGACCGACCGACCGACCGACCGACCACCTGGCGGAGACAGACGCCGGCTCATAACCTCCACAGTGGAGGTTATGAGTGGTGGATGTCATGATACGCTGTCGAACCCGCACTGATCAATCGTCCGTGGCCGGCGCTCGGCGCAGGCGCGCATCGTTTGCCGCCAATTGGCGGCGATTTCGGCGGGCGTACCGCGCCGCGCCTGTCGCTCGTCTTTCTAATGGGTCGCGCCAGAGCCTTCTGTGACGCGTACATTTCACTGGGGTCAAGTGCTGCGACCTGGGTAGCTGCGACCAAGGCTATTTCATCTGCGCGACCATCATTAACCCACGCCGTACCGGGGGGGGGGGGAGGGGGCTTGAGTCGTTCACGACCCCTCCTAAGGTTTTTCCGCGGACTGTGAAAGAACGGCCTGGAGTAGCGCGCCGAAATTTGGCATATATTTTCCAACATCAATTTGGCATGTTGTGTCAGAATTTTGAAGTCAGGTCATCCAGGGTCCACAAGCTAGTCAAGGTCAAGTGAGGTCACCTCCAAAAAAGTTAAACCAGTCGTCACGCTTTAACGGATAGAGGTATTTAAATGAAATTTAAGCGTTTGCTTATCTTTATGGATGCAACAAAACGCACCAGAATAATTTTTCATTTTTTCCCGTTTTTGATCACTTATTAGTTTTGTATATTTGCCCTTTAGAGTTAAAATCGAAGATTCTGGCTAAGGTAAACATTTCGTGTTTGGCCAAGTTGAATTCGATGAACATTATCTGGTCCGCTCTATCCCTTAGAAAAAGAAGATTTAAAAAAACTTGAAAACTCAAAATTTTGAAATTTCAAAAATACAATTTTGATTTTTGGGTGGCCAAAGATGTCATGGTACCGGTAGATTTCGCTTTCCTTTTCTGATTCCAAACAATATTTTTTTCTCAAATCTCCCTCAAAATGAACCCCCAAAAATACACATGATGTAAGTCGTGAAACCCTAGGGCCCCTAGTGACGTGCCTTTGGGGGTGGATTTTTTTGGATGGTGCCTGATCCTACACGTTGGGTGCTTTCCGATGACGCCTATTTCGTGTTCGTGCAAAGCTTAGTTTGGAGATCAGAGGGGAGTCTCTATCGAACCCCCCCCCCTCTCCGGGACGGGGTGTGAGGATCTGACGGAAGAGACGGCGCGGGTTAAGCTGGCGAAGCGATACTGGACTGTCATTAAACAGAGGAAGTAATGATTTGACCCAGAAGGGTGACTGATAACGATGTTGCCGCCATGTGTCCGGCTCTGTCGCTGATGTCGCCGTTTGTGATGGGAACAAGGCGCCGTCCCCGAGGGATTGCGAACAGTGACAGCGACACGATGCAAACCCTTCATTTGGTGTTCGAAGTCAGCATACTGGAGTACATGGCCGGACGACAGTCGGTAACCCTCCCAACCTCATGTTCATCACTAGCTCCGCTAGTCATTGCTACTCCAGTGGTGTACGTATAAACAGTGAGGCGGCACACCACCCGGCCACGGGATCCACGTATGCCCTTACTGGGGGATTTTCGCCTGAAATACCAACGACTCTAAAGCGACAGACGCCAGCCCGCACAGCGCGATTACCCCATTCAGAAATAATTAGAAAGCGGCCACCTGAAGCAAAAGTACAGCACTATCGTACCGAAATCGTTCCGGTCTTGCACAACAAACGGTTGATCAATTGGCTCTGCCCAATGGTTACGCCATGGGGCGGCATTGCTCCATTTATTAGCGGCAGCGGCAGTCACCAGTAAGAACAGGCTGCGCGTGTGGCAAATGCTGCTAATTGGGACCACACGGGTCGGTAATAGAGAGAACTTCCCGCAGCAGCTGGCGTGTGGTTGGCTCGTGTCCTGCGTGGCAGGCATGTGTGGTACGCCAGTACGAATTAATGTAGGGCGCTGAAGTTGTTCATGACGGTACTTGAGATGTTGCACCAGCAGGCGCCGACATCTTGGCCTGGACCGTGCGCGTGCCTGGTATTACCTTGTGCCTGTCAGATATAGCGCAGTCGTGACTGCGACGGCAACGTATGCGGGAATCAATCCAGACAAAGGTAAACTATCGCAAAACAGGCAATACATACCATCCCTTGAAAGGCTTTAAAGGTCGTACCGTTTTATTTTTTTACTGTGAATTCAGCTTTCACGGAATTATGCGTGATGCATTGAAACGAGACACTTCACTGGACATCCACTTCTAGTGGAAAAGGGAAAAGGGTATGGCCTGGGCAATGTTAGTTGGTTAGTTATTTGAGCTTAGGGGCGCTTCGACCGAAAATGTGATCATTTAGCGCCCATAACTTTCATTCGAGCGTTTCAGGGCACTACACAAGGTGTCGCCGGGGTGAGTAGATGGCCCGAAATCCGAGCACTCTCAGAAAGCGGAATATGCCTCCAGAATGGACTATCTCCGAACCCTCCGCCAGCATATCGCGCAATATGAGGTGAACCGGTATATTATTTCCATAACACAACCTTTGCCCTCTTGACAAGTGATGGCACGAGAACGCACATAGCGCAAGGTCAGGCTTCCTAAGTAGCAGGGACACTGGGGTCCCTCATCGCCGCAAAGAAAGCATTGGTGGGTCGCATGTGTGTCGACGAGACGCAGTTTACAGCGTCACCTCGTCACTTCTGGATCTGCGGTGGCATAATGGCCAGTTTCCAATGTGTGGTTTTATCGCAGGCAGCTGATTGTTGGTCTGCGGGTTCCAGCTCCTCTACCATTTGATGTTCATATATGATAATATTCCGGGAGATGGTCACAGGCTGGGAGTAGAAAAGCACGTGATTGTGGTTTCCGGGCAGCCCATTTCGCTGCAAAACTGACATGTTCATTTCCAGATACTCCCACCTGGCACAAACCCGCAGTCTTTCCATTCCAATCCATAGCAGTCAAACGAATCAGAATTCCAACAAGTTATGGGTCAGGTGGGTAAAAACCCGCCAGTGCGAAAAGGTTGCCAAGAAAATCGAATATAATGGCATTAGCATGCCACGAAATCTTGGCGTAGGGAAGGGCTTTGATGATTGCAACGAGCTCCGAACTGCATTTTGAGGCATACCCTGGTAATAAAAACATTTGGCAGAGGAACCGCATACAAACGCAGATCCTACTCCACAGTCACCATTGGACCCAGCTGCAAAATGCCTATGCATCCTCCATATGCTTCCAAGTGTTCTAGTTTTTTTATCCGAAACTCCTCGGTCGAAACATTGCCCTTGCACACCACTGCGTCAGATGAAGTGAAGGAAACACCAGATTCCACAAGGGTGTCGATAGGTGCTGCAAGCACATCACTCGACACGCTCGTTTTGCTCTCCTGAAGGAGTTTATGTATACGCGCACGGAAAGGCAAGGCCGTCCCACGTTGCCTACTGCGGAAGAGTGCCAACATGTGGCGTGGGAACACTGCTGGTTACGTAGGGTGGGTGGGAAACTGACGCAACCTGCAGGCGTACCGCATGCCAAGCATTTCCCGTCTTAAAGCCAGTGATGCTTTGTTGGCTTCTGCCAGCAAGTTTACTATTGGTGAGGTTCGGAATGCTCCGGTAGCGATGCGTATTGCCATATGGTGTATCTTGCCAAGCGCCAAGCGGTGCACGCGTATTGATAGTGCAAGCGTGTGGGTGTGGGTGTATGTGTGTGTGTGTAGGTGTGATAATATAACTTATATATGTCGTGATCGTAGATACATATTCCGTGTTGCTCTAAGCAGCGTCAGTGAGCAGCCCGGCGCTTGCCTCGAGAGCAGGTCGGTACTGTTCCGAGGTGGCGTGCCAGCGCTCCCGTGTGCTAGGCCGCACCTCAGGCCGGACGTCGCGGCATCCGGCACTGGCGGCGCCGCCCTCGCCCGACCCTCTGTCAATAACGGTGACTGGTCGCCACGACAGCTCGTTAGGCGGCCGACGCTGCAGGGCCATCACCGCTGGAGACCTCTGCAGACGCCCCTTGGTGGCCATGTGTCCCGACCGGAAGCTGTGCGACGTTCGCCACCCAGCCGTGCTATCAGACTATCCGGCGGCAGTGGTTGAAACGCTTACCGCACCGATTTGCCATATGTGTCTGCGTTCGCATATGCATCTGGACGTGCGGCTTCTCTTACATGTGCCTGCAGCTCAGACGATGACGATAGTAGTGTAAATGGGTAGCTAGTATAGGAGGCCTGTGTTGTGCGATACCTGTGCCTTATACCTCCGACTGTCTAAGGGTACTCGCATAATTCGTGGGACGTCCTTAGTACATATACCTGCACTGCGCTTATGGCTGGACCAACTGCATCAAAAACACACACGCAGCTGTATAGGGGCGCCACTCCCTCGCGCCCAATGATCTGGCCAGCCAGAAGCCCGCAATCAGCCTCAAACTCGCAACCTTGTGGCTACAGGGCAGACCCGCCAGATAGGCCATCGGCTGTATGTACCTCTGGCGACAGCTACGGTGTTTCCGGGTAGCCGACGGGACGGCCCCTACACTGTTCTGTACTGGTACTCGTCACTATTGAAGGGTACCCGTGCGGCTGACGGGACACTGCTCTTTACCGGTACTCCTCGCTGTTGCAGGGTACCCGTGCGGCTGACGGGACGGCCCCTACACTGTTATGTACCGGTACTCCTCACTGTTCCAGGGTACCCGTGCGGCTGACGGGACGGCCCGTGCACTGCTCTTTACCGGTACTCCTCGCTGTTGCAGGGTACCCGTGCGGCTGGCCAGGGCGACCTTTGTACGGCCGCGTCACCACGCGCAGTCAGCTGTTCGCGCCCGGAGAGACCAGTGACGTCACGTGTGAGCCGGGCTACGTGCGGTTCGGCCTGGCGCGACGCACGTGCACGTCGGCCGGCACGTGGGACAGCGTGATGCCCTTCTGCAGTGAGTACGGCCGCCCTCAGCCAACATTATTCCTCTCAAACAATCTCAATCGGCTGCATTTAAGTTTCAGTGCCGGAAATGTATTTGTCCACCTTGAGGGGAAGGGTATGAAAATTGCAAGGGTCACTTTAATCACGATTCCAAAACAAAAAACAAGGATGATCAATCGTATTTTTGACAGCGAAAAGCATGCTTGCGGTTCTCTACACAATTGATTAAGCTTGCGGTTCCTTCACCAGGAAAATGAAAGAAAAACTTGAGAAAAGATTTGTGTGTTGTTCGCACATAAATGTCTTGAATGTCACTGGTGTGTTCTCTATTGAAGCTTCATTTCACCTCATTTGTCCAACCACTACTAACCTGCAATGCTATTCGGAGCCATCATAAAGCATCAGGTGGCGAGGATATATTACAATTTAGTGACTAATCAATCGAAACGTATGTTCCAACAGCGCGATGTTTGCTCAAATGGACAAAGCAGTGGTGAGTGAAAAGTTCATCTCAAGCCTCTGCCACAAACGTCTTTATCCAAATCAGAATGAAATCATGCTATCTCACCTGCTACAAGGATGCACGCTTCACTTCAATTTAATGAACATTTTCACCTGCGACATGGGTTGATGCATCGATGCATTATGCACATGCACGAACAACTTGATGCTATAGTTATTGCTTGCACTACAAGGAAATACTTGCTCTTAGTGAAACACACGTGATGGAAAGAAATAGATAGAGATATATCGGCACCCCCTAAACATCAAATGGCTTACATCACCTTTTCGTCACACTATCCTCCTTTCCACTTGACACGATGAACTCCAAGGGTAGTCACGAGCAGTGGCACAGCCAGGATTTTCAAAAGGGGTTTGACGACCAAAAAAGGGTGAATAAACAGAAAGCTCACGGTACGAAGAAATTTGGGGTTTTACGTGATGAAAGTCTCGCTACGAAATTGTTAATCTACTGCAGCCCTAGCATTGCACATCAATTTGGACGACCTGGAAGCTCCCGTTGAAATATCTAGTCATTTTAACCTATTCCAGGAGAGTACTGTATGTATATTATAATGATTAAAAAGTACTGCTCCCTTCTGTTGCTTGATGCATGTGATCCAAAATGTACTGTGAGCACAGCATGTGAGATACATGGAGAAGGACAGCGCAAAAGGTACATGGAGAACAGCACGTGAGATGCGGGAAGGAGGACAGCGGTTGAGATACAGCGAGGACAGTGCATGAGATACAGAGAGACAGTACGACAGTTCAGTACAAGACAGACAGTACGTGAAATACAGAGAGAACGGTGCGTGAGCCACAGGGAGGACAGTGCGTGAGATACAAGAACAGTGCATGATATACAGGGAGGATAGTGTGTGAGATACAAGGAGAACAGTGCGTGAGCCACAGGGAGGACAGTGTGTGAGATACAGGGAGGACAATGCGTGAAATACAGGGAGGACAGTGCGTGAAATACAGGGAGGGTAGTACCTGAAATACAGGGAGGACAGTGTGTGAGGTACAGGGAGGACAGTGCATGAAATACAGGGAGGACGGTGCCTGAAGTACAGAAAGGACAGTGTGTGAAATACAGGGAGGGCAGAACCTGAAATACAGGGAGGACAGTGTGTGAGGTACAGGGAGGACAGTGCATGGGATGCAGGGAGGACAGTGCATGGGATGCAGTGAGGACAGTGCCTGAAATACAGGGAGCACAGTGTGTGAGGTACAGGGAGGACAGTGCATGGGATGCAGGGAGGACAGTGCCTGAAATACAGGGAGCACAGTGTGTTAGGTACAGGGAGGACGGTTTGTGAGGTACAGGGAGTACGTGAGATACAGGGAGGACAGTGCGTGAGATACAGGGAGGACAGTGCATGGGATGCAGGGAGGACAGTGCGTGAGATACAGGGAGGACAGTGCGTGAGATACAGGGAGGACAGTGCATGGGATGCAGGGAGGACAGTGCCTGAAATACAGGGAGCACAGTGTGTGAGGTATAGGGAGGACGGTTTGTGAGGTACAGGGAGTACGTGAGATACAGGGAGGACAGTGTGTGAGGTACAGGGAGGACAGTGCATGGGATGCAGGGAGGACAGTGCCTGAAATACAGGGAGCATAGTGTGTGAGGTACAGGGAGGACAGTGCATGGGATGCAGGGAGGACAGTGCGTCAGCTGACGATCTCTTCACGTGCATGATGACTAAAAGATGGAAATGATGAAACAAAATTAGCGAACTTTTCCCTAGCAACAATTTTATTCCTGTAAAATATATTTGTCAGTTGCACCACCCAAGGTCACATGCCCAGCCAGCGTGGGCAATCATTGCAATACGGCATGCATCTATGCATCGGACGCCATCACCTCGTCTACTGTGCGCGTTATATACCTTTAGCTGGACATATGACTCTTCTCACCGCGAAGGTGGTAGCAGGAGTGATTGCGATCATGGTTAGTTCAAGAACGTTGTCAAAGATGGTTTTCAGGAAAATCGGTTCCATAGAACTTGTAGTAAGTATGATATTTTGGTTGAGTATTCTAGCGATTTTGACGAATTGCAAATTCATGATCCATGTCGCGTAGGGAGAAAAGTAGATTGAAAGAAAGTTCCTCCACCAAATACTTATTTACACGGAACGTTGCCTTATCAATTCATCGCCAGCACCGGTCAGCCCCCTGCCCTGTCCGACACCAACAAGGCTGCTGGCTGACGTATCGGCACCAAACGCGGACATTGGCACACCTTTACACGAATCTAAATACATATAGAAGATATTGATCATGTGGTGTTCTGGGCTGCCAGTGTCCCAGTTTTCGACACCAGAAATTACCCATGCACGTAACTGCCTGTAATGAGCACAACGGTCGCTTCAGGTAGGTATCGTTGCAAACCGCTTCGGCGTCGAAGCCGACGGGCGCTGTTAAGTGTCATACTCGCATTTTGTTCTGGTAGCGACCTTGGACCTCATTGCACGAACGGGACGCGCCTGTCATTGCGGTGTATGTGTTGGGGGAGGGGTGTTATAGATCCGACCACCTCGCCGACAGCCGCCCGAGATAATTAGTCACCGGAACACGAACCGTAATCGGTGGTTTGCAGACAGCCCAGGGGCTTATCAGCGTTTGAGAAGCTCGCTGAGGTCGCACAGTCGCCCACCGTTCGGCCGTTCGTGGGCAGGCACAGAGCTGGCCGTGATTAGGCACGGGCTGCCGGACCCCTGGCAGCGTGACGGAACCTGGCGGCTATTGTGGTCGTAACAGCCTCGGCGGCGGGGACCTGGCGGCTGTTGTGGTCGTAACAGCCTCGGCGGCGGGGACCTGGCGGCTGCTGTGGTCGTAACAGCCTCGGCGGCGGGGACTGCTCCGCAGTTGTGGGGTTTCCAGCCATTTCAGCCAGCCATTTCAGAGGGGAAAACACACGTTTGGTGGTAAAACGTCAATTAGTTAAGATGGGCTTACTAATACCAAATAACCAGACAACATGCGTTCAAATTCGTTCGTGGCAGATATACATCCCATATCCATATTCAGGAAGAAGACCAAATATCGTATATTTATTATTTGTATATCTAGTACTGGTCTCCCTTATATATCAACTCGTAAGTACATTTTGAGTGATCTGCCAAAAAATTGTAAAGTTGAACCAAACACTGTTGTTCTTTCACAGTTTATCCATATAGTAAACGCATCAACAAAACCATGTCCTCACCCATCTAAGATGCCAATGCGAACATCCCTTGTTGTGCGCACGCGAGAAATATTTACTGGATAGACACAGCCATTTTAATGTGCAGGGAGTAGATCTTCTGTTCTCTGATAATTCACAACACATCCAATGATTTTGACATTTACTAAGTTTTCCAGTGGCAAAATCTTAGAAAACAGAACACCTACACATCACCGGAGGCTTACCACCAGCAATAGGATGATTTATCTCCATTTTCATGGGGCGATATCATAACAATTTCATGGAATGATCATGTATGGATTGCCGATACCTATGGCTCTTCGGTTTTCTGGTGCGGCCTGTTGCACGGTTTTCTGGTAGGATTGGGTATTGAATATAAACGTAGTAAATAAGACATTTGAAGCGAAACCTGCATGTTGACATACCAGCTGTTCTTCACTGCACTTCCAGCACTTGGTATATTCGAAGGCTACCTTTAACTATAAGCTTGCATTCCCTTCCGATTTAACAACCGCAGGTATTATTTTTAGCCTATCCCACTTGAGTCACCATCTCCCTGGTATGCTACGTATTACGTGAAGCTGGCAGCACTGGCAAAAGTAGCCAGATCACTACACATCAGAATTCCTTCACCATCGCTGAGCTTGCAAGATGAAGCAATTGGGCTCCGAACAGCGGAACCAGGTCACGGATGGCTGTGCTCGGGGCACGTGACAAGACCGCCCCGCACTTGCGTGTAGGCACACGTTGGCAACCGGCCGATTTTGCAAAGATGCTGACATGCTTGGCTAAGTTTGCGCCTCGTGTTCGTTCACCACGATGAGGCAACGGTAACCGCGTCGGGTGGTTTCTGGCACGAGGCGGTCGGTCGCCGTGAAATCACCGGATCACGTGACCGTCACCCGAACGTGGCGGCTGCATTACCAGATGGCGGGACACGGCGCGGGCTCCCTTCAGACATGGCTGGGTTATCACATGTCAGGCGTGTCTGCATTACCAGACAGCGGGGCAAGCTTGGGTTTCCCAAATTCACACATGGCTGAGTTACCAGACGTCGGGGAACATCTGGGTTTCCGACTTCAGACAAGGCTGGGTTACCCGACTTCAGATATGGTTATCCAACGGCGGGGAACGGTTGGGTTTCCTGACTTCAGACATGGTTGGGTTTCCAGACTTCAGACATGACTCTGTTACCCGACTTCGGACATGGCTCTGTTTTACGACTTCAGACATGGCTGGGTTACCCGAGTTCAGACATGGTTGGGTTATCCTAGTGTCAGTCACGGCTGGACTACCCGACTCCCGTGACATGATAGCGTCCTTCTCTGGCCGTACCGACTGAGCCTAATGTGACGACCCATGGCCTAACGATGACAACACCAGTCTTCACTTCTGCACTCGGCATCCCCGGCTAAAACTCGCCCCACCTTGTTCTCCCTCGAGCACGTGACAAGGCACTTCCATTCATTTTTCAACAGGACATAAATCAAAACATAGTGAGACGAAGCGAGCAATGACACCAGCCAGCCCGCTCACCATACTATTCAGTTGAATTGAGTAGAGCTTCGCAAAAACACCAACACACGCTGGACGCAGTTGGATGCCACGAGAAGTGGATGCACGCATGTGACAAGGTTTGGTGGAATGGAGCGGCTCACGCCACCCGTCAGTCACGGTGCCGATGTCATCCATCCGTCACGGTGATGACGTCACGCGTCCGTCATGGCGCCGGAAGCACCGTCAGACGGCGCCTGGGCAGCTGCCTCGCCTGGGCAGCTGCCTCGCCTGGGCAGCTGCCGCGCCTGGGCAGCTGCCGCGCCTGGGCAGCTGCCTCGCCTGGGCAGCTGCCGCGCCTGGGCAGCTGCCGCGCCTGGGCAGCTGCCTCGCCTGGGCAGCTGCCGCGCCTGGGCAGCTGCCTCGCCTGTGCAGCTGCCTCGCCTGGGCAGCTGCCTCGCCTGGGCAGCTGCGCGCGCCTGGGCAGCTGCCGCGCCTGGGCAGCTGCCTCGCCTGGGCAGCTGCCGCGCCCTGGGCAGCTGCCTCGCCTGGGCAGCTGCCGCGCTGGGAAGCTGCCTCGCCTGGGCAGCTGCCTCGCCTGGGCAGCTGCCGCGCCTGGGCAGCTGCCTCGCCTGGGCAGCTGCCGCGCCCGGGCAGCTGCCTCGCCTGGGCAGCTGCCCCGCCGGTGCCGTCTGTGACCTCTGCGGGTCCGCACGGCGCCCAGCGGCGGCGACGTGCGACTCCGAGGGAGTCCTGCACTGTTGTGACGGCGGCCGCGTCTCGACCGTGACGGTGGCGGCGGTCCGCCGACCACCAGCTGTCGTGCATGAACATGCGAGGATGAAGGGGGCACAGCTCAGAGGACACCCAGCTCTTGCCGTGTCATTTGGCCCAGTGCCCCAGGTAGTCCGCGCGCCTTAAAACACCAACTCATCACCACCACCACCACCACCTGCCCGCCGGCAATTTTGCCGGCGTGTGGGCGCGCGTTTTTGCAGTGCTCGCGCCTGCATTGCGAAACCACTCAATTAATGAAGACTGGTTCTAAGGGCGCCCGTCGTCAGCTGGTGTGCCGGAATATCGCCGCTGGTGGAACCTGGCCGGGGTGAGGTCGCGTGCGGCAGGGTGACTGCCCGGCCCGGTTCCCGAGACCACGGTGACGTCACTGGACTCCGCAGACGGAGACAAATCACCGAGAAATCGCCGCCGTTCGAGGAGGTTTTGCCCAAGGTTACACGATTGGCTGTTGTATGGCGTGTTCTTGTATATCGGTGTACGTACAGGGACCCACAGGTGGAAGTCAGGCTAGTCAGTCGGAAAACAAACTGGCAACAGCCCCCCCCCTGCAATTTTTTTCCTGTGTCAGCCATTGGCACAGCAATCCAGGTCCTTGTGTAACAGGCAACTCGTAGGCTACAACTCGTAAAGGCAGCTACGTGCTCCATAGCTTCATATAAAGTGCCCATCTGAATATGGGCTCTCAGATTCCCGGACTCCTTAAAACTGTTTCTTTGACTGGGTTACCAGCGTTGGCTACGTGTTCGGGGTTTCTCTGACTGGGTTAGTGTTGGCCATGTGTTCGGGCACTGATCTAGCACTGTCACGGGTCACTAGCCATTGGCGTACGTTCGGGTACGTTCTCGCAATGCATGTATGCATTTCCCTACCTGATGCTTGTGTCTTCTTGCACCTTTTTGATATCTTGGCGTGCCATATGAAAAAGCCATGTAATCATGAATCATAGTTGTATTATGAATGCAGGTGAATCTAAACCTGAAAATACCACCGCAAACCTCTTCCTTGGACAAATATTAAGAGCATTTGATTAATAATATGTGTGTGCAAATGGAGGAAGAAAAATTTAAAAACCACATCTGGATCCGAGTAAAGCAATTAACACATAAAATGCCATAGCAGTAAACGAAAGGCAGTAAATTCTTTTGTTTAAAGCGTTTTGCGGGGTCCGACCCGAGTCTGGCCGCCCAGAACTTTTGTATTATATACATACGGGAGTGGACGCGTTCGGACTTGGCCCCTCTTGTAGCCATGGAACCAGCATGTCTGTGACAATGTTTTACTGCGCGCCGTCTCTGAGGCTAGCCACAGGGTCTGTCTCGGCCAGCTGCATAAGAGCCCCGCCTTCTGCCTAGTTAATGGGAGTAGATCTGTCGAGGTCAGGAGGTCACTGACGACGGTGGGCGCGATGTCGCTTGTGCGGTAGGGGGAGGGGCGCCTTCCACCGGGGTGAGAGGGCTATCTTTTGATGGTGGGAAGGCTGCCCCGGGATTGGAGGGCCACCCATCCGGCCGGTGGGAGGGCTGTCCGGGCTGCAGTCGGTGTGTCATCGGTATCGTGACGATGACATCACCGGGGGCGGGTGTTTCCGGCCGGGTAGGCGGGATGTCTGTGGTGTTATCGGCGGCGGGCGACGATGTCACTGCCGCCACCCGTCACCTGATGCCGCCACCCGTCGCCTGGTGCCACCCCCTCACCTGGTGCCACCACCTGTAACCTGGTGCCGCCACCCCTCACCTGGTGCCACCACCTGTAACCTGGTGCCGCCACTTGTCACCTGGTTCCGCCACCTGTTACCTGGCGCCGCCACCTGTCACCTGGTGCCGCCACCTGTCACCTGGTGCTACCACATGTTACCTGGCGCCGCCACCTGTCGCCGTCACGACACGACCGGCCCAGCGTGACGCCCCCGCCACGACACGCGCCGACCACGCGTGACGTATGGCGTGACGGCGTCTCTCACCGACCATCGCAGCCGTGCCGGTCCGCCTAATACAGATAGCAGCTCCAATGGTTCCATAACGGCCATCTGATGACCTAGCGCCGTGGCCAGTGGCCTATCGGTCGTGATGGGCCCACCACCACGCCCATGCACCTTCTCATCTCCGGTATCTTTGTGGCCTTCCGTGGTGGTTTTCCATCCCCCTCCACCACGGATTGAGTGCTATCTGACCAATGACGTCGATGGCCCTAAAGTCTTCCATTGCTGATCGTGTTGCCGTTCTGGACGCTACGTTACCGTAGGTGAAAACACACGCACGGCCTCAACATTAGAGCAGTGCGGTGGTCACGGCTGGATGCTCCCACTCCCCAGCCAGCCACCAGGCTGTGAAATCTCTCCAAGCATATCATCATCTCCAGCTCCTGCACTTCACCTGCCGGTCTGGCCCGCTCATAGACGACATGGAGCTACGAACGTGACGAATCTGCGAGATATGGTATTGCAGTGTGGATACACGCGTGGGAGAAATGCAAAACAGCACAGACACGTTATCTGCAGTGGATTCGGTACAGTGAAGCGATCCTCTCTGTCATTACTGCACCACTACGGCGCGGCACCTGGCCAGATGCGTCTGCCGTGACAGGCCTGCAATCCACTCTCGCGTATCCGGCACTTAATTAAAAACGACCTGCAACCTTTCCGCCCGTCATGGCCTCCCTCTGACGGGTACGTCTGCACACAATCACTGTTCCGCCTCCCACCTCTCTCTCTGCGCAGCGCTCTGTTCATTGGCGCGCGTGCGCGCTGCTATTCCGGTGACCTCGAACCAGTGACCGGCGCGAGCCTGGCTGACCCCCGGCTGACCTCGGCTGACCTCGGCTGCGCGTCGGTCATCGGCGCGCCGCTCCGCACGCTGGCTCAATAGGAGGAGTGGCCGAGCGGTGACTTTCTCTCTCGGCAGCGCCGGTGCGGCGGCCGGACCTGGCTGGTGTCGGCTGCGGCCACCGCCACAGCAGCCCGCTGCATTAGCACGTGCGGACCGCAGCACACCGGACGCAATATCACCAATAGAAACTGGCCGGGCCGACGCCGATTTATTAAAGCAAGCTCGACAGCCGTAGAGGAATTCCGGCGTAATTGTCGGGAAGTCGAGCGCAAGCGATACCATTTCTGGGACGCAAACTGAAGCGCTGAAACGGCAATCGTGAAGTGTTACGACTAATGGCGTGTGTTGCGTTCAAAGGACGAGGCTTCACGGCAGCTGAAATAATTCGTGGCAATGGATCGTGGATTAGACCGTGATGGAACTCATCATAATACTCATCACAATCCTCTGTTGTGAAACACTGATAGATACATAGCTACAATCATTTTATCCTCTGCCCACCCCGTGGGAATTTAGTGCACGCTTTTTCGTTACGGATCACGTTCCAATAATGGCTCTCTATTAGTCCACCTTCTAGCCTTTCAGTATATCCAATCATTCATGAAAGATTCATTGGAATCACAGGGCCAGGACGTAAGAGGCCGTATGACTAAGTCGGTTACCTCTCCAGGTACCCATGGCACCTGTTTAAGTAATCCATAACGCGCGTTCTCAAGTCCACATCTTCCCATTAAGCGCATAGTGAGGACGTTCGTTTCAGTGGGAAACATATTTAGTTATGACCACCTGGCACAAAAATGGCCCCCTGGCGATGGCCACTGCTAGGTCAGTAACATGACACCATTTTCTAGTGTCATGACACCATTCTTGATACGTCTCAGCCTTCTCAATGAGGGAACCCCTTCATGGCTCTTTTTAGCCAGGATGAGCACTTTTTAGTGAGGAAACCTTTTATGAGAGAGTGAAATTTTATTCACTGCAGAGAAATCTCTGGCGATCGATTATCTTCCGTTTGATTGATGAGTAAGCATTCCATTTTAAGCAGGGGATACGCATTGTCAAAAAGCGTTGAGTCTTCTGTTTTTAGATGCTTCCTGTAAGGTACACAGACGACTGATTAATTTAAATTGCATGCATATATTAGATTACGCACAGATGACTTATCTGGGAGCTTGATCTGAGCCAATGACCTGGCCAGCTGACATGGACAGCCGACTTGGCTGGGCCGATCTTGGCAGCTGATATCTCTGAGGCAGCTGATGAGGTCAGCGATGGCGATCGACAACTCAGTTACTCAGCTGGAGCGAATCTTCGGCAAGCCATCTCATAGCCGGAGCGATCAACTAGAACAAGTGGCTCACCAAGTACGCTATATGTCGGGTGATCGAATCACGCCCTTCGTTACAACACCAGTGACCAGTTTGTGAACGACGCTGCGGCACGGCACGAACATCGAGCTCACGAAGACACCCGCAACACGATTGACTGGCTCCTAGACCCCACAACAAGCTTGAGCGGGTAGTACACCGCCGGGCGGAGCTTCAATTACAGCTTACATCAGGGGTAGATCAAGTAATTGTCATGGAGGCACTTGCCTGGGGGCCATTTCTTCGAGCGGCGACACTGCGAAAGCACCTGAAGGGGATCTGGCTGCAAAATTCGAGGGCGGAATGCACTCGGCCCTTCCCAAAGGGCGTCTTTCCTTCCAAGGGACGCCTTTTTCTTTCATAGTGGCGTCTCTGGCTGAATAAAAAATAGATCAGTACATTGGAACCTTTTCAGAGGCGCCTTTTCCGGGCTCGAGGGACGCCACTTGCCACGAGGGGCACATGCCCGAAGTGCCGCACCCTTTATCCGCCTT